>VZUI01028942.1:0-89525 GCA_013401135.1 Cettia cetti | reverse complement strand
AAAAGAAAAAGAAAAAGAAAAAGAAAAAGAAAAAGAAAAAGAAAAAGAAAAAGAAAAAGAAAAAGAAAAAGAAAAGAAGGAAAGGAAGGAAGAAAGAAAGGGAAATGTTTGTTTCTAAAGGAGGCTGGGAGAACCTGCCGGTTTTTTGCAGAAAAGGATGCTCCGGGGTTGGGATGTGCTGTTCAGCTCCCGGCCCCACTTCCACCACAGACTTCATCTGCAGCCTTGCCTGCAGCACGCAGGGAGACATCATTTTCCAGGGAACTTTAAGTAATTGCCAAGCAAATGGACTCTGGAGAATCCCAGCTCCTACTCCCTCACTTTCCCTGGCAGCCCCCCAGGATACCCACCATCCTAACAGCTCCTGCAAAAGCTTTCACAGGTCAGAAATGTCTTTCTGCTTGTAGCCAGAGCTTACCTAGGGATTCCTGGGGGCTGGCCCCCCGGGCATAGTTGGAGTTTGCCAGCTCTGAGCCCCCTGAACAAAGAGCTCTGGCGCTGGCCCCAGTGGGTGTCGCCAGAGGTGCTTCTTTAGACACTTGCTTTGATACGTTATAAAATGCCCTTACAAAGTAAGTGATTACAATTAACTGAGGTTTTATAGATGTGGAGTGCTCTTTGATGGTGTTGCCTCACAGAAGAGAATGGAAAAAAAAAAAAGGACTGATTCACGTGTGCCAGGGCCAGCCAGGCCAGGCTGACCTTGCAACAGATTCATTCATGTCTCCCACCACATGCTCAACACACCAGCACCCCAGGTTGTGAGAAATTTTATAGAAGAATAAAGCAATAACTGAAGTGTAATAAGCTCACACACAGCCCTCCTTAGCTTAATTTTTAACTGTGAGAGTGACAATCAACCAGCAGAAAAAAAAATCTGTGGGGATTGGGTGGATTGGACATCCTCAACGGATCAGATCCATGTCTTCCTGTGGGAATTTTCAGGGGTGGCAAACTCAGTTTCTGGGGCAGACCTGGCTGGCGCCCCAGTGTCTGACTTGGGCATACCTAAAACATTTTTTAAAGAGGCCCATTTAAAGATAAGCTGTCTGCATGCTGTTAGATTTAACTCACTGCCTTTGCAGTGACTGCAGTGCAGTTACATGTACACTATGCTGAGCTATCTCACCATCCTAAGAGCCTCAGCACAGGGCTGGCTCCCACCCTGAACTATCACAGCAGCCCTGCACACCCTGGCAAGCTTAGATGAAGCTGCTCTTCACGACAGGCCCAGGCCATCCCAATTTTCATCTAATTTATGGGCTGAGGGCAGCCGAAATGGGAGAAGGTTTTTGCTCAAGGCACATGTGAGCCAACATATGATTGCAATGGCTCCTTCTCACATTCACATCTCTGGAGTGCTTCTGCCACACAGTAACAGTAGGGAACTGGCTGTTTTCTCCACGAGCATAACCACAGCCTAACATTGCACGAAACACGTAGGAACAAAAATAAAAGCGTGTTCTAACCATGTTGCAGCTATTGTTCTTCCACAGGATTTTCATCTCGTGGCAATTTCTGAGGGAGCTGAAGTCTTTGTGGTTTCTTGCATTTGGGGGGAAAAGAAGATCAAAGCACAACACCCTCTGAGATCTGGCCTGGGCTACGCTGTCCCCAGATGACTTGGTGTCGTGTGACATTGTATCCTGCAAAACAGGCTTTAACAAGGCAAGACACACAAGTGGCTCAGTGCTGGCTACCCCACCGTGGGGACAAGATGGGTAGAGGCACCTGAACCCTCCATGGGGTGTGGTGGACTTGACTGATGTGTCCTGAGTGAGAGCAGCACAATGCCCTAAAAAGCCCACTCTTTGAGACTTCCACCCTGCTGTACACCAGCACCATCTGCCCTGGGACAGGCAATTCCTTCGCACCCCAGGTCTGCTCACACTCACCAAAAAAGAGAGATTTTAAAAAAGTTTCTTGAAGGAAAACAGCCTGGAAAGTTGTGTGCTCTCAGGTTGGGTGTCTCACAGTGCCTTGCCCACCTTCACAAGTTGTAGGACCCAAAATCAGCACTGATTATAGCAGAGAGTTGGACCAGAGACCTCCTGAGGCTCTTCCAGCCTGATTTACTTTGTGATGCTACTTTTGTGTGCCACAGGAGGTCATCCCAGGCCATCACTACCTCTTCCTATGCACTTGCCTTAAAGGCTAAATCTCTTGGTGCTCCAAACCTTGTCACAGAGGCTCTGCAGGCAGATTTCTCCTGATATTTAGCCTATCTCTTCTACCAGCTCAGCTGGTACAGATCACTCCCTGAGCTGGCACAGGATCTAGAAGAGCCCATGCATCACAGCTGACTCAAACCCAGCCTTCCCAGGATTTCTTCCATTTTAGCCAAACCAGAACATACCCACATGTCCCAGAAACATTTTGCTACAATTGACCAAGACGATGCAGAAAATCCAGGGTTTAACTCCTGAACCCTGTGAAGTTTGCAAGGCTGAAGCCTGAGGGAACAGACATTAAAACCCTTCATATAGCAGCCTCAAGAGGCAAAGCAAAACTTTGAGCCTGGGAACTTTGATCACCTTGGTAAACAAGCAGGCAGGGATTGGGAGACTGGAGAAGGACTCCTCTAACATCCTGGTCTGCCCATAAAGTAAAAGAATAGGCTGTACTTTTAAGAACTTTGCATGTTTTATGACATTATTGTCTGTAAACCTTCTTAGTTTCCTAAGTAATCAGAAAACCGACGCCTTCAATAGAAAACGCAGCGTACTCATTGCAAGAGCAGAGAATGAAAATTGCTCTCCTATGCAAATAGTTCAATTATAATCAAGCACAAACACTGGAAAAGGTCAGGTTCCCAAAAGGATGTATGTTTACATTATAAATAAGGAACTGGGAAACAGGAACAATATGACAGCTTTACCATTGGGAGCTGTGGCTTACAAAGTTAAACTGCAGTTTCACAAGGGGGCTCGAAGTGTGACAAATTCCAGTGGTGGCACTATGCTGATTGCTTTTCCTTTCTTTTTTTTATTGTGAAAACCTGCAGAAAACCTTATTCTTTTCAAAAAAATCATGAGGCTGAATCCCAGAAAAGGTGGCAAGGTTTTTTTATTTGGATTTGTCTTGGGCGTTTCCTTAGTTGACCTGAAATCAACACGAACAAGTCTGAAGAACGCAGAATTTGTCATGTAAATTCTTCACCAGAGATAAAATAGTATCTAGGATGGGTCTACATCCTCTGATATGAGGAGAAATCTGTTCCTTGTAACTATTTTTTAACTCCTTTTTGTCCCAGTCAAGGTTCGTTAGTGCAGTCTGACTTTAAGTCATTTGAGCTTTCTTGGAGTAACAAAATCAACACCACTAAATATTTTACTATTTATAAGTAATCTGTTACAGGCAAGTAATGGAGACCTACTATAGCTTTGAATTAATATATAACTTAAATAATGGCTAGCCTAGTGCTGGTGCGCTGGTTTACATCCAGGAAGGCTTTAGGCAAAAGCAGGGCCTGAAGGGGATGGTTGAGTAATACAACAGAAAGAAAGAAAGCCTAACTTTAGAAGGAAAGCAAGCCCAGTATAGAGAGTTATAAAACAGGAAATACATAAGGAAATATAAAAAATCTTGCTATAAGCAAAGACAGAAATTTCTCTCTGTCACCTCCCAGAAGCAGCCTCGAGTTTTGAGGGCTGAAGGCTG
Organism: Cettia cetti; assembly: GCA_013401135.1. Taxonomy (NCBI): domain Eukaryota; kingdom Metazoa; phylum Chordata; class Aves; order Passeriformes; family Sylviidae; genus Cettia; species Cettia cetti. The sequence continues at coordinate 85,865 of VZUI01028942.1, read as the reverse complement.
AGCACACAATGCAGCTCTCAACTCCCAGGTGCAGGAACAGGTTGAGACTGGAGATGATGCGTCACAAACACCATGTAGGTGTAAAGCACTCATCTCAAGAAACATTAAAATGAGCTCAAGTGCCCAACAATGAGCCATGAGTGCTCTGCCCCTCAGAGTGCAGGAACAACACTTTCCCAAGCCATCCACATACACTCTAACACACGTGCTTGGAGTGTGTGCTCCCAGACACCCATGAAGCAGTACCCATATTCCTCCTGTCCCATCATTCATGCTCAGCTCCTCAAAAAACAGATCTTTCAGGAACGTTGTATCCGTGACAAGTTATCCTGAAGAAGGCAGCAAAACACCTCCCAGGGGACATGGAGGGCCCTGTCCAGGGTCCAGCTGTCCAGCTGCCCCTGCCCAACAGGTGATATATTGTCAGCTCCTTGTGGTTCAATATGTTTTGCAAATCAAGATGGGTAGTGATTATGCATGGTTCATTTTATCATTTTATCCTTTTCAAACTGCATTATTAAAGTATTTTCCAAGAAACATTTTGCAGGTGGAATAACTGAAAGACAGAGAAACCAAGAATTTTCACTTTTGATATATTAAGTTGGATATGTTCACTGATTTCAGTGTATCTTTGGGGAAAATCCATGTGAGGAAAAACTGTATGTAATCAGTACCAAGTGACAGAAGGAGCCCACATGAATCAATGCCTCTAATTCCTGAATCAACTCCCCTACCCTCAATTAATCAGCATAATCACCAAATTTCCAGCTCACTAAAATCACATTAAGTGTAGCAAACTTACCTGAGCACTTTCAAAGCTGAATATAATTTCCACTTCCAAACAAACAGAACCAGATGTACAGTGGCTCCTGCCTAAGGCCAAACTACCAACAACATTGTTCTTTTACCTCCTCTAAACAGTTCAGGGTATTTTAAGCTTTGGGAGAGTTTTGGCCCAGGTATGTCCCTGCTCCCAAATGCATGTTCACCTTACAGCTTAGAGTGACTGCAAAGGTAAAACGACACAGATCCACATGCCAGCAAGGCTCTGAGCCTGCCTCCTCTCCCCACACACACCACTGCAGTTCAGCTTTCCCTGGGACAGGCAGGGATCAGATGCATCAGGCACATTGGATCAGACTGGTTCTTTGCCCAGACGTAAATGTCACACAGAGACCAAAACTAGCTTGTTGGAAATGTAGGGTGGTGAGACAGACCTGTGAATGCAGGAAAACTCAAGCATTGAGAATACCCAGAAGAAGAAAAGGGATGGCCCGGTGGCTAAGTAAGACTGTCTTTTCTCCTCAGAGTCTAAAAGAGAACAGTCAGACAGAGACAATCTTGTGCCAGCTGAAAGAGTGATTAGGGGCTTCTTCCAAGAGGAAGGACCCACCAGTAAATTCAAAGAGATTCAACAAGGAGCACAGAGCAGGACCTAGGTCACTTGGACTCGGTGATCTTTGTGGGTCCCATCCAACTCAGGATATTCTATGACTGACAGCAGCTATTTACTATGGGCTCATACAAACGTCAGCAGGGCTCTGTTTATTTGTCCTCCTCTCCCACACATTACCTAACACTGCTGTGCAGCATTTAACAGCTTCAATCCCAGATCCCCAGAGGTGGCTGCACACCAGCAGGGTGAATATCTGCACACAGCACCTTCAATGCACACGTGTCTGTCTGTGCATTAACCACTGCTCCAGGCTGGCTGCAGAACGACATCTGTGTGACACTCAGTGCCAGCACTACACAACCATTGGAGAAACTTGAATGAAGAAAAAGCACAGATGTTTTCCAAAATCCTTCAGGATGTTCTGACTGTTACCAACAGCTGGGCAGGCTTTCCCATGGTAACATCACAGCAGACAGTAATGCAGAAGTAAAGGAAGAGCTGGGATCTGAGCTGAGCTGCCAGCATTCCAGCAAGTAATGTTATTTCAGTAAGGAGCACAAATGCAGATGCTGTTTCTGAGCCAAGCAGAATCTTCCCCCACCAATACTTTACATGGAGCTTTAATTTTCTACAATCTCTCCCATAGTAAATGAAGTTGTGTGATTTTTGCTACTGTATCAATAGCCTCATAAGGAAAAAAAAAAAAAAAAAAAAAAGGGCCGGCTGCTTAGGTGCCTCTTGCACCCAGGTCTCTGTCTGACTGCAGCCACTTGGTCTCCACATGTAGTGGGAGATCCACAGAATCCACAGTCCATGGTGGGCCCTGTGCCAAACAGAGCAGTGGGGGTGCTGCTCAGGACCCTCTGGGAAGCCCAGGGAAGGGAACCCTTTACGTGTGGCAGGTGCTCACAGCAGCAAAGCCATTCTGCAAATGCTAATCTTGTTTTATCACACCCTGTCTCTCCATCACGAAGACAAAGGCTTGCCAAGATCAGTGTGTTAGCTGAAATGAACTAAAACCTCAAAAACTTCCCACCATCCACACAATATCAGAGGACCAAAGTGATCCCTCCCAAACAGGTCTTTAGCTTTCCAAGAAATGTGCCCTGTTTTGCCACATCTTTTGAATAAATTTGTTTCAAGAGGTGTGCAGAGGAAGGAGGGGCAGGTTCTAATGCAGTTAGCTCTGTGCTTGAAGAGATGCAATTAAAGAGTGAAAACCAAAATATATCTCAGTGCCACATATTAACTCAATATATTCAAAAGCTCTGAGATTTTACCAATAAAAAAAAAAACCAAACGTACTTGGAGCAATACAAACCTGTATTGCCACATTACCACAGCTTCTTTCCAACTAAGAAAAAAAATCCTAGTGAGTCCATGCATAAGAAAGCCTTTGGGTTTGGTTTTGGGGTTTTTTGTAATGAATCCTCTCTTGCAAACAAACAAAAATATGAGATTGGGTGGATTTGCGAGAGAGTAACATCAGGGACCCCAGATCTACACAGTGCACCTGAAAGTCACCCTTTCTGTGCTTTTCTTTCCTCCTTTTCTTCAACTGCTGTCAGGCCCTATACACAACATCTTAATACAAATATTCATGTGTCATTAATACAAATATTTATTTTAGGTATCGAGCTAGAACCTAGGAGTTCTCCATCACAGGTAGTGTTCTCACTGGGATCAGTGCTGTGGAAATGTAGAAGCAGAAACTAGTTCCTGAACAACATCAGAGGTAAAAGCTATCCAACATGAAAAGCTTTATAGGACCACCCCAGTTCCTGTGGGGCAGAGTCATAAACGACCTGTATTCCTTATCTCTTGTCCATGAGATCCATAGGCAGAGCACATAGGTCCAGCCAGCAGAGTTGCTTTTTTGGCCATGCCACGTCTCTCTGAGGTTTGGTCCACTGTCCAAAGTGCTTCTACTCTCTGTTTTAATTGAGAAAAATGCAGAGAGCGCCTCAGGCTCCCTTTGTACCAACCTGCAAAGCAATTCAGTTACAGTTTAACTTCTGCTTGAAAATGAGGTCAAGAGGTGAAGCCTACAAGTCAAGGAGAAATCCTCCAGCAAGCATATAGTTATTGGGTGCACTACATAAAATCAGCTATGCCATCTCTAAGCACAACCTTATGATTCATCACGTGCACAAGCCTTTGCAATCTGTTGAAGACAGCTATTGTCCCTGAAAATACCAGCTAAATTGGGCAAGAATGTGATGAGTTCGTCTTATTCATTAGGTGCTTTCTCCTACCAGATGTGGTACTGGGCAGCACAAATTTTGACTCTAAAGAAGCCAAACTGACATATCAAAGCTTGCAGCGATCTGTCTGCCCTCAGCTCAAAGCCATCACTTATTTTCACTTTGCCAGGGCTTTTGGGACTCTAAAAATCTCCCAAGGCATCCAAAATACAACTGTACAGACTGTGACATCCCTCTCTCTATTCTCTACACGCAGGGAAAGCCCTGTTGCCTCTCACAAGCCTCAGAACATGCCATTCACTCTGAAAACACAGGAGACCTCAGACAAGACCTCAGAGAGCTTAACCAGAAAGGCACTTGCTGTGGGCTTGTTGAAGGGGAAAGGCACCATAAGTGACATTTGCTAAGACAGGGCATTGTCCAGAGAAAAGCACAGCACCCACTACACTGCAAGAGACCTGGATACAAGTGAAACAAGCAGATATGGTGGTACTTCCACAGGACTCCATCCAGCAAGGGACATGAGCTGTCCTTGTTCAGCCGACAAGGGAACATCAAAAATGCTGAAGCTGTGAGTCAGGGCTTCATCTTTTATCTGATCTCACACTTCTGTCAGTCAGTATCTTAACACAATCTCAAGCTTTTCTTGGTAAACATTTCCACAGAGCAGCAGTGGTATGTGCTAACTCTTTCCATTTGCCCTTTGTATTTCCCAGGGTTGCAGGCGATTTCCCATTCAGCCAGGCTGAGGAGGCTCCCCTGAGGATATTGCCAAGCAGAGCATGTTTTTCTCTCTGTCCATTTCCCTGTGGTGATGGTTCAGCCCTGCCCTTCCCATCCCTCAGCCCAATTAGACAAGTTAGTCAGTCTCCAGTCTGACCCTGCTCTGCCTCCCTTGCCCCCTGCACATTACCTTCACACATTTACCATGACACAACAAAAGTGCATTTCTCCAAAAAAAGTCTGCCTGACCCACACCTGCCCATGAATCCTTCTCAGAACCCATTTTCCAAGTTGGGTGGAAGTACTTCAGTAGGCTTACAATGTTCATGTGGCCTTCACCCACAAGATTGCAGAATGAGCCAACAATCCTTTGTATTTCCTGGGATCCATGGAAAAAAAAAATGGGGATTTGACAATTATATCTGGATTTTTTACAAGATATTTCTGCATCTTTGAAGAACTATTGAGCTAGGGAATTAGCTGTCAATCTAAATAACATTTAACTGTAAGATTTCTCTCTACACCCATCTCCAAACATCTGGGCAGATCTTCAGCTGATGTAAATCCATGTAGCTGTGCTCAGTTACTCCAGCTGAGAATCTGGCACGTCTTAGAGTTTTTCCAATATTAAAAACACATTCTCGTTTTATGTAAGCACAAATATTTATGTGATGTTCTTTGCATAATTTTGCACTTTTTTGGTGCAGATTAGTGTCCCCTGAAGAGATGGGTAAGTAAAATGGTTGCAGAACTCAGGCTTTATTCATTCCCTCAGTTCTCTGTTTCTTCTGATTCTTGTTTGCATCGTTATTTTAATGCTATGAAGGATACATGAAAAAAATCCATGTATGGGAAAGGAACTAATGAAAGACCAAAAGCTGTTTACAGATTAATGCAAAGTACTTAGTGGAGTTAATACCAGCAGAGCCAAATAAGGCTGGTTGAGTTACATGGGTGCCATTCTTGAGTTGGGAAGCAGATTTTGTGCATTTCTAAATCTTATGTGCCAGGTCACTGCACTGGAATATACCCACAACCATTGAGATAATGGTTGTATGCTCATTTACATCAGAGGATTAACTGCCCATTTATCTATATATGGAAATATATTCATCTCCCTGAGATTACCCCACAACTTTGTCTTTGGACTTAGATCATATGAAATTGGCTTTAAAAGCTCTGTGTCACTGTCATACTAGAGCTGCTCAAAGGATAAAATCCAACCTCTAATAGTCTTTTGCAGCATCCCTGCTCCATAGTCATGCAGGAATCTGAGGAAATCTTTCTTCCCCTGCTTCTCTCCATCAGAAGACTTTTCTCCTGACTTTCACTGCTTTTTACATGATTTGATGGCCATCCCTTGAATACAAGGGCAGACTTGCTTGATGACTTCTGAATCCTGACTGCAATACATCACTGTTTTTCACAATGGTTGCTGAAACAGCTGCATGTTAACTACTACATAAATCTCCTATTTCCCCCAAACACAGACAGTTTGGAATCTTCTTCTGTGTGACTATAGAGTTTTTCCTTCCCATCAGTCACACTAGATAAGTTATTAAAAACAGTGCTTTTAATAAATCCCAGAAAGCTATGTATTTCCAATACATGCCTGGCTAGCAAAAAAAGCTCCTTTTCAGCAGTGCCACATGCAGACCTTCCATCATCTGCCAGGACAACTATACCTGTACTCAAAGCATCAGAAGCGAGTGAACTAAAAGAAGAACCTGTGCATATTTCCTTTACCAACCAACCTCCAGCTGCTTCAGAAAATTTACTAGGAATGAGATTTCTACGCATTTTAAAGCCCACAGGATTCGTCTGTCAGAATTAGAAAACATTCTTATTGCAAAACCCCACTCCGTCTTGTCTGCCTACAGAATGAGCTGGCTAAGAGACACAGTTTACTTGGTTTGTCACAACATCTGGAAGCCATAGTGACACATCCAAGCAAGTGAGAGCTGGAGACCAGCAAGTTATGGACAGAATAAACGTGTCTGGAGACCCTCTCCCAGCCACCACAGACCTGTCTCCCAGACAGTATCATGGGGGGAGACAAAGGACACCAACAGGGAAATGCAGGTGCAAGAAAAGGGTAGTGCAGGTACACTCATCTTCATCATGTCAAAGGTCCTGACGTCAATTTGTATTCAGAAGGAGAGATGAAAGTTCATACTGATCAATATGTACATTTCTGTGCAGGAGGTTAAGGGAGACATAGAGAATTGCTGTTAGGAGCAATTAGAGAGGTAATGCCTCGTAAGCTTTATTTTTAACTTATCAATTGAGTTAAAGAATGGTCCTCTCAGTTGGCAGAGTTTACTACCCTTTACAGTAATGGTTGCCCTGAAATTACTGCTGACAGCATCATGCCTTGCAAATAAAGCTGTTTGTACATGGCATTTCCTCCATAGGAGCTACCAACAGTCAGAATTTCTGTCTTTTCATACTGCCTCTTTTTCCAGCTCATCATCACACCATGTGAGATGCTCCAACTTAAGCACGATTATAATGAATTGCAGCACCAGCACAAACTGCAGTTCTCTCCTGATTTTATCTATATTACATCTTTTAGGTAATCTTTTTGCTCTTCCCTTACTCATCAACGCTGTAACCCTGTTGTGGGAGGCTACTGCATTTGTCAGGGCTGATTTGTCCTTATGAAGCCACATTGGCTGTCACTAATCACCTCCTTAGTTTCCAGTGCCTTGGCCTAGTTTCCTGGTGGATCTGCTCCGTGATCTTGCCAGGAACAGAGGTGAAACTCACTGGCCTGTAGTTCTTTGGGTCTTTTTTCATTTTTTAAAAAATGGGTGTTATATTTTCCCTTTTCCAGTCAGTGGGAGCTTCACCAAACTGCCACAACATCTCACATGAGATGGACAGTGATTTAGCCACTTCATCCACCAATTCCCTCAGAAAATGCAGATGTTTCTAATCAGGTCCCAAGGACTTGTTCACCTTAAGTCACCAAAATGAGGCTCTAGACTGATTTTAGGGCATTTTTCTTCTGGCTAATGTGGTATGGGGTTCAAGTTTAGGGTACTGGAGAAAAAATTTGACTCAATCGATGACATGCAAATTTGGGTTTAAGGACCAGATCCTGCCCCTGAAATGCTGTCTCTGAATTAGACTGGAGAGCAGTATTTTGATGGGGGAACAACCATCCCCTGCACAGAATTTTCTTGGAAAATGCATATTAAAGTGATTGATTTACAGTGCAAAGTTATTTCTCCATACAGCTGTGGTCACAGAAAAATGAAGTACCTTGTTTGTATAGGTCTTAAAGGCTTATTATTGTTTATAGAGAGTCCACATCAGCTCCTAAAAGCTAGACAAGCAGCCTGTCTGCAGTGCAGACAAATGGCACTGCCCATCTCTATGTCTGCTGATCCCATATTTTGCTAAGACCACTACGTTCTAGTAGTGAATAATTTTATTTTTTCATGCCCAGGGGGAGCAAGGAGCTGTTGTAAAGGCTGATCCGGGCTCCAGCATATGGCCCAAATTGCAAACTGTAGAAATGTTAAAGGCATCTATCTCTCCATGGCAGTTACCCATATCTAACTATTGCAGTGAATTGAATTTAGGTTGCATTCCAGGAGCCCACCTGAAGTTGAATAAGTGCAAAAAGCTCAGTCTATGTACTAAAATAGTCAAAGAGTAAGTACTGCATAAAATACATTAAATTCTTTTGGTCAGATGGGCAACAGACTGGTCTTGATTTGACCCAAACTGTTATAGAGCTCTGATGCAAACATTGTAGTTTGCAACATTGAAACACCATGCAGGTATTTAATTTGTTTTACCCTTGGTCGTTATCATCCCTCTGGAGCTGGCTCAGGCAGAACCAGGTCAGTTGGTTCCAGTCTAACCTATCACAGGGAAAGGAAGAAGGAGGGACCACTTATTTGCACTGCTAAGCAAAGCCAATCTTTCTATCACCATCTGCCCTGCTCTTTTGCTAGATGACTTAAAAAAAAAAAAGCATAGCTAGAAAGAAAAAAATGCATACCCCACCCAGCCTGTCTCTACTACATAGCTGCCCTAATCAAAGGTTAAAAATGAACTTGGGCCAATGAGATGGAAATGGAGAATAAACATGCAGAAGCATCTGAGATTTACTACTCAGATAGGACTATTTTCCATAGGATTTGACTAAGAATTCCTGGCAGAGGAATGGAAGGCAAATCTCTGTCCTTTGAATGGAATGGGGATTTTCAGGTCTTTCTCTGGCTGAGTAAGTGCAGGCATGTGCAGCTTTCTGTGGATGTGAGCAGATGTAAATACCACGTTCAGCAGTAAAATGTTCAGCGTAAGCTTGCTGCTTTCAGAGGTTCTGAGATTTAAACAAAGCCCATAAAGGCAGCAGGAGCCTTTCTTGACTCAAATGCCTGGTTCCAAAGCCTAGGGAAGCAGCACCTAAATATGGATGATCTGCTCATTCTGAGTATGAGAGTTTTCACTGAAATTCACCAAAAAGTTTGCAAGAAATGTTGCAATAATTAGTGACAAAAGGTGCAAATTTCCCTTACTGCCCTTCTTTTCAGCTAAACAACTCCAGACCTGAGCAAACTCCAGTTCTGCAGCTCAGATCCTCAGGAAATCTCTCAGTAGTCATAGAGACATGTATGTAGCTCCCAGTATAAGTCAAAACCTATTTTTATGCAAGAAGAGTTTGTCATTAGAGCAGTAAGTCTTTCCTAGTCTGGGAGCACCATGCATCCCTAATTGGCATGTCACACAGACAGGACATCCTTAATTAAACCCCATGTAATTACTGTGTTTCTCACGCCACTCCAGGTACCTGAGGGAGATCTCTGCAAGGTGTTGTGCTAAGAGATGTGGATGTCCCCATCTGCTCCAGGCTAGTGTGAGTACCTCCAAAAACCCTGCCTGGCACAGACTGATCTCATTCCCACACACCTTCACAGAGGAGAGGCATCCTTTGACTCAGCCAGCCACATGCACTGTAAAAGAATTCCTTGAAGCACAAGAGAGCAAGTCCCCAACTGGTATAGAGTCATATTAACAGTGTTACTGGAAACTGGTACTGACTGGTGAGATCCAGTAATATCACCCATTTAACCAAGTTCAGTATATTCCTTGGGACTGCACCATGCTTGGCAATATCCCCCCTGTTCTATATGGGCTATCAACAAGCACAGCCCGTGCTGGATGGAGGAGATTTCCAGCCAGAGCATTGTTAGGAGCTTGGGATTTGGAGGTGGCTCAGCAAGTGAAACATCCCACAAGACTTCAGTTCACAGCAGTGGCTCAAAAGCAGAGCTGTGCAGGCTGGCTGTGCCTGAGGAAATCCAGAACAAACAGCAAACAAGGCAGAGCTTGCTGAGATCAGCAAAGGGAGGCTGTGGCTCAGCCTTTCACAGCGCACTTACTACGTGGCCATCTGGGTGCATCAAGTAAAGAGAGGGTGAGAGTGAGAAACTTCTTGAATGCTTTTGGTTGTCCATGGGGAATCTTCCACTTGCTACCTCCTTCCCTCAATGTATCTAAATACTTAATATGGTTGGTCCTATCAAATTGCTTAGTGGGATAAAGAAACCTTCTATTTTCATAACACAGTTGTGTCACAGATTCATAATCTTGAAAGCATTCAACATTGTAATTCTTATCAGTGCAACCAAATTTATATTAAGGAAACTAAATATCATTGTGAAATTTTATTGACTACTTATTTTCAGACCTGCTGAGTGGAACTAAATATCCCTTAGGGCCTACTTGCAGGTGGCTTATCCCACAGTTGTGGTGGATCCATCTGGTGTCAGCGAGTCATGCAGGGAAAAACCCAGGCAGAAAATCTCATCTTCCCACATCTGGATTCCTGCACAAAGAAAAGTCCTAACCTACAGAAAGCTTAATTTTGTTTTTCCTGGAGGTATGTTTCCATCCAAGTGCCATGCAAACTGAGCTGAAGAACAAACTGCTGCACCTGTCGTGCCTATCTATTATCTTAAGCATACAACAAGTCCATCACTTGCTCCTGGCGTTTTGCACCAAGCCAAGATGAGGACAGTGGCAGAATTCTGCTTTTACCCCACCTCAGCACACACAGAGCAAACTCCACGAGTGCTGTGAGCACACAGTCTCCTCCCGTCTCCACCATATTTTGACAGAATTTTGGGAATTGTTTAAATGCAAGACAACTACTTGAACTTAATACAAATAAACACAATCAAGGATTATTTAACACCAGCATAAGACACCTACAACAAACACCACACCTTCACGAATCCTTTGGACATCCAGCTTCTGTTCAGGTCTGTGTCCTCAGAGGTATCTTTGTGTTGCTCTGTAGTAAGTTTACACTGAAGTTAAGAGCTTTTGTCCTTACAGTGTACTGTGCTAAATAATCTTCTTGTAACATTGCTTTTTTTGCAATGTTTGTAACAGAAATTCAATATTCACAGGCATTATGAAAACAAGTGTGAGTGAAAACAATGATCCAAGAAGCACTATTGCTACAAGCTACTAAAGGAAGCAATGACCTGAATCTCTTTCAATTTTAGTGTAAATATTTAAATTTGCATGAATAGGTAAGTCTTCATATACCACATTTTTGAGTGAAACTAGAGCAGGAAGAATATGGCCATGCACTTCTGAGGGGCGTTATCTAACCCACGACACCTATCCCACGTTCACCCCAAAATATTTATCTGTCCATAATGCCTACTTTCTACTAAGATTGCAAGCTTTTGGATAGAGAGAGATCAATCTTTTGTTCTGCCACAGTATTTTCTTTGCTCTCAGCCCAGTGGATCTTTCTGCATGGTCAGGAATCCTGACAGAAGGAAAAATAGCCCTTCAGTGTATGTCAAAGTATCTAATAAAGGAAGTCAGTATCACAGACCCTGGTTGACAGAAGGGGAAAGCTGAGAAGGAGAGGTCATGCCTATCCTGGTTTGAGAGAGCAGGTTGCAGGCTCCTTCCTCCTCTCTTGAGCTTACCTGTAGAAACCCAGTTGGCTTTGCCTGGGGGCACAATGTGTCTGGGTGGGTGAGATCATGCCTTCCCTGGATGATGCCTCAGGCACGGGTCACTGGCTGCTTGTACAGCAAATGAGGATGGCCTCGAGGCACACATTGCCAAGCAGAGAGCTCAGACATCCCACAGACCTCTTCTCAGAGCTGGGAGAGGCACTTCAGGTTCCAGGTTCTGTTCTGCCTATATCCTTCAGTTTTCCAGACCACGGGCATTTAAAATATCCCCCAGCTAATTTAGAGAAGTTTTCTTTTCAAGGTACTGACATCCAATCTGAGGACAATGGTTCTTTAGCAGCAAAGGGGTGGTTCAGAGTATCCAGCATGTGTGATAATGACATTTTCATCACTACCCTGAGTGACATACTGAATGCAAAGCAGGGGATGGGTGCTAAGAGGGCAAGGATAGCTTGCAGGTCTCTAGCTCTCTGGAAAGCCAACCCTCAAGATACGTGTAGTCTGGAACAATAGGATTTAGAGGAACAACTATAATTCACCAAAAAGCTTTTTCTTTTCCTTGTTTTGTAAAGATATCATGCCTAACATTGTTGCATGTGCTACAGTACATGATGGCAAAAAACTGGGCCATAGTGTAACATGTTTCAAGTGCTAAAAAGGGCAAGGACATCTGCAAAAGGGAAAGTCTGATGTTTAAATACCAGAAGTTATCATTTAGGTGTTCTGATAGGAATTCTACCATGACAGAGACAGTCAGAGAACTTGTTTCAGCTGCAAGCAACGTTCTTAAGATAAATGTCTGCTGGATATGCTACAAAGAATTGCTCTAATCATAATGACTGTGGATTTTCTGTGGAGACTTTGAAGGCATATAAAAAGTCAGATTTAAAAAGACTTCAGTCCCACCTGTGCTAATGCACAGAACAAAAGCATCAGTGCTACTAAGAAACTAATGCTATTGCAAAACAGATATTTCACACAAGTTGTAGGTCCTGTTTCCTTGATATAAGGTGCTAGAAAAGCACCTATAATAACATTAACGTCAGATGTGGTACAGGACTTGAAAGTTCATTTGGTGTGAGCACCTTTTATTCCTTGTATAGGTCCTCTCCTTGGATCACACTGAACAAGAAGTTCTAATCACCCACCCAAAATCAGATAAAGTTCTTCACCTGGTTACAACCAACTAGCTCTTTCCCACACAGAATTCATAAAACTGCTAGTGATTCACCCACTTCTTTAACTGGTACTAGTCAAGGGTAGAGCTTACTCTGACTCAATTCACCATCCAAGAAAATCAAAGAAGAAAATCCCAGGTTGGAAGGACAGTTATCAGGACAATATTCACTAAATTAGAACAAAACTAAGTTTTACTGTAAGAAATTAGTCTTTTTGCTGCTTCACCAGAGTGCCCTACACTATTTCATCCACAAATATGACTTTTTTTTATATAATTTTCAGTGAATCTCAAGGGATTGGGTTAAACAATCCAAAACTTAAAAAGCTTTTCCAAGCTATTTGACCTTCTGAAGTCTGCAAGATCTGGTACCAAATACTTAGTCATTTACATTTCCAGCCAAAAGCAGAAGTGTAAAGACTCACACAGATGAAAAACAAAGGTGGGGAAGGGCATGCCTTGGTCACTAGAATTGATTACCCTGCTGATTGTATAGAGCTGCAGAAGTCAACAGCCACCATTCCTTCTCATGTGACAGTCAAGGTGAGACTTGTACACCTGAAGGCATGGATGTAACTACTACCAAAGGGTTCTTCCCATTGGTTTCTGCTCCAGCTTTTTTTTACAGAACAGCTCCATCCTTTTTGGAAATTGCTCACAAATTTCTTCAAGGATTCCATTGGGAGATGAGGTTTTCTAGGCTAAGATTCAACCCAAAAGGTTTTAATTTTAGCCAAATTGATTGGACTGCTTTTGAGTAGTGAAGGAATGGAAGAAAATACTTCTCCCATATGTTCCAGACAGAGGAGCACATTTGCTGAGAAGAAAGAATCCTTGAGGAGACAGCGGGGGAGAGGGGGCAAATATCTCTAAAGGATAAAAATATTCCCAGACACAACACCACCATGAGCTCAGCCCTAACCTTACGTCAAAGAACACAGCAGCGATGGCATTTGTGTTTACACCAGCTGAGTATCTGGCCCCTAGGAATGGAGAAGAAAGCTTTCCATTAAAATCTTGGATAGGATACACCAGAATCTAAACAACATGGCAAAAGCCTCATATGTAACACTCCTTTCCTGTTATTTCTCAAGACCAAAAGTCAGAGTACTCCAATACATGGAGAAGACAATCTGCTGCAAACCTTGCCTGGACATAATGAGTTTGTGCAGTAAGACAACACTGCTCAGACCTTCAGCAAGTCAGGACCTTCAGGGATTTGGGCTCATGAGCCCCAAGGGTTCATTAATGGCTTTGTGCTCCTGGCAGATCAGCTGCTGAACCTCTCTGAGTCAGACCAAACCTCCCAAATCTCACCTTTTGCCTCTTGGCTAAAGTGAGGCAATATGAAGCCCAGGAAGAAAATGAAAAAAGTCAGTGGTAAATAGAACTCGAAATTAGAGTTGCCCCAATCTTAGCAGTTCCAACATGAGGGAAAGACAAATCTTAGAACTGTCAACTTCTTGTCCTGACTGTGGAAGCCCAAGGATCTATAACAAAAAAACCCCCGTGCTGTGGTGCTACCTAAGGCAGAATTCATAAGGCTTGAGGCATGTCCTGTTAATAAGAGTGCCAGGTTCTCACAAGAACCTAGCTGCACAGCATAAAGCCTAGAAATTCAAAAACATGGTTAATCTCTTAACTTACTCTCCATAGAGCCTCCAAAGTTTGCAGATCCTTGGTGTCATATACCAAGTCCAAGGCATTCCAGTTTCTTCAGCTTCCAAGGAGATTCTCATCAAGAAATCATCACGAAGTTGTGGATAATTGAGAACCTAGAGTCATGAACAGCACACTCATTTTTATTTAATAACATAATGAGTAAGTAGCTGTATCCTCAGTACTTCATCAATATTGCCAGGTGTTACACAAAAATCTCTGCCTTAAAGAGTTTACAATTTATAAATATGAGCAGCAAATACAGGAGGAACTAGGCAAGGATATAAACAGAAATAGATATTCAAAAATCTGTTTGCAATGTGCAAATCTATATGTATGCTAACTAGTACTTATGCATTAACTCCATCTGTGCTGCCCCCTTAGCTGTTGTTGTCTGCTGGTTCTTTACATTAGTATTTATTACAGACATAGACCTTGGAGGAAAAATACCTGGTTTTGTTCTCTGTTTCTTACAGTCTCCTTGAAGACCTGCCACTGAGCTCTGCTGGACACAGGTTCCTTATAAGTTCATGAGAACAGCTGAAGGCCATTGAGGATGCTCATAAGCATTTGATAGGGGACAGGTACGTAGGGGGCATGAAGCAGGTAATGAAGGGGAAAAAATGCAAACACGGTCTGAAAGGGAAGACTCTCCTATTTGGTACAGATAGTAATATTGAAAAAGAAGTGCAGAATATCTACAACAACATCATCCATCAGCAGATTTTCTTAGTGGTGATCCAGTGTCCATACCTTTAGCAGCAGTAGTCTATGTTAGGTTAAATGAAAAAAGGAAAGCTTGCAGAAGGCTGAGAAGGAAGAAAAAAATGAGAAAAAGATGGAAGAGCACTTTCAACCTAATTAAAATAACAAAAATATTGACATAGGTTATATGTGTGTAGCAGAAGAATCATATAAACAAAACAGTAGTCATTTAATAGCCAGGAAGGTGGTAGGAAACCAATGGGATGGTATTTTAAATCCCAGCAAAGTTTAACAGTAGCTGTTCCATGATGATGAATAACCCATTTATATTCCATGCCATGAACACCTGGAGATATGAGTGTCTGTAGAAAGATAAGACGAGTCTATTGTAAAAATTTCTCCAATGTAACTCCAGCAGCATGAAGGCACAAGTGCAGACAGCTCACAAAAGCCCTCATGCTGGGGCAGGTTAGCCTGAGTGATACAACTCATCCAAACAAAAGGCTTTTTTTGCCATCTTGATTTTTACACAGGAATGTTTGCCAGCACAGCTGCACTGGATTTGAACATATTTAACTACTGCTGGTCCACAGCCTAGGTAGGTTTTTGGAAAATACGACTGAGGTCCCAACCCTGCAACAAGATTGGCAATGCAACATTCTAAGAAAGGTTTCCTGTATTGCAACCTGCTAATTTACTGCTATTGTCAAATCTTAGTGATTAAAGACATGACTCACACCCCCTAAGAGCAGTATGTTTAGGTTAAACAGGATGGAGTTTTGAAAACATGTTAGGTAATAAACATTGGGCTTCTTTTTTAACTGCCTTTTGTTTAGGGTTGTCAGTTGTGCAGGATAGAACTTTGATTACAGATAAAGGTGATTTTTTTCATCCTGGGAACTGCAGCCAGAGCCAGGTGTGTAGGATTACCTCATTGCATCCCCAGAGCAGCATTGCAGTGTGAACCCATGGCAAGACCCACAGTCTGCTTGACTGGTGGGGACAGTGGCATGGGCCACACCAGGTAGAGACCTTGAGTCTGAATGGGGTACAGCCCTCTTTCCCAGTCAATCAGAGGACTTCTGTGCCTAGGTTAATGACTCTAGTGAGGACACTGAGCTCCTTATGTGGCCTTGGCTCCTTATAGGACCCTATATGAACTTAATCCTTGTGTCCAAGTTTCCCTGTCCTTAAAGGGGACACTAATCCCACTAATCTTTTTGGTCCAGAATAAGCACACTGACTTGCAGACAAGCACCAAGGCACTGAGGTGTGATGGGCAGTACTTTGCAACTTCCAACGTTCTCAATCCTTGTGAGATAGAAGTTGTTTCTACATCAAAATCAGCTACCCTGAAGGAAAAACAGGACAGTTCTGTGCCATTAGTGCAGGGTCTGGTGAGGAATTCCCCAAGTTTAAACATTAGGAATGCAGCAACCAGGAAAAGAAATCAGCATGAAAAGCAAGCCCCAAGCAGGAGAAAAGAAATCACTAACCTGCTGCTGCACTGCCTTAACTGAGACTCCTGATCACATATCCTCTGAGGACCTTAAAAGTCTCTAGAATAAACTGGTTACCATGAAGATTTGTGGGTGAAAAGGAAAGAGAACTGCAACACATAAATGGTTCCACTTACTTGATGATGGGGCACACTCATCTCCATCCTTCATTTCCTGTAGCACCAGCATCAAGGATTGTGTGAACCACAGAACTTCTAAGATCAATCCTGATATCCAGCCAAGACGTGGAGAAAGTCTTCTCTGGTTTGGATTTCGAGAATTGGCCAGAAGGGAGCAGAAGAGTCCTGCAGAATGCAGGCACTGGGCAGAGTGGTGCCCTGCACAGAGCCCGGCTGTGCTGTCAGCGTGTGGCAGCCAGGCTCCCAACAGATATGACAACTGCAAGATTAAGCAAACTCACCATCACCTCACAGCCTAGGCAATCATAGCTTTGCAGTTCTCTACATGTGCAAGTTGTATGTCTATAGTCACACCTGTCCATGAAGACACTGAAAAGTTGTCAATTTCTTTTCCCACTGCTGATATACTTTCAGTTTATAAATACATGTACACCAGAGGAGTTCAACCCTGTATAAAAAGAGCACAAACCAAGTCCAGTTTCACATACTTTTAGGAAAGTGGAACAGTATCTATGTTTATTGGAAGGTCAGGTTAAGACCAAATCTCCCCTTCCCTACTGATTCAGATATCTGGGTTCCTGCAATAAAATCTCAGTCCAGAATTGAAAAATCAAGTCTTAACAGAACACCACAAAAACGATGGCAAGAAGGAATCTGTTTCAAATAATTTCTAGATAGGAACAATATTTCAGAACAGGTTTCACAATAAGACAGAACAGTAAAAACAGAAACCCAGGGCTTTGCCCTGTGCAGAAGAGTTTCCTCGACAGCAGTTCATGAGGGCCAGACCTGGACACAAGGCTGCAGTTGCTGTCTGGCACACAATTGCAGAAGCAGTCCTAGAGCAAGTTTTACAACTGGTTTCTTGGAAGACCAACATTAGCAAAACATTCAGTGTAAACATGCCAGTCTTTAACTGCTTAGAAACCTTAGAGCAGTTTTTCATCTGAGAGCAGCTGGCCTCAGAGCATAGCCCAGGTCCCTCTACACCATCACTGAAGAGTTCAGTGCCTCCCCCGGGACATTGTCAGACTTGTATCAGGGTAGAGGAAGGTCCTGTATTTAATATCTGGTCCAAATTCAGGGTCACATTCTTTGGGAAGGCTTAGAACCATGGGTTTTTCTCAACATTCTCCTACCACCTGTGTTAGTCACACTAAGTGGATGTAGTAGCTGAGGAACCCTGAACACCCAACACAAGCATCCAGGAACATGTTATGGTCCATCTGCCAGAGAGCACTGTGACTATTCACCTGGATCAAACAGTTGGAGAGGCAGCTCTGAGCTAGCCCAGCTGATTTTCCCAGTGTGAAGGAAGGCAGACAGGTAACACTCAAGTTTTGACTGAGCGTCCTCAGAAGCATGGTCAGGAACCCTATGGGCTGAGCAGTGGATCCTGTTTACACCTTAAACTCAAAGTGGAGTTAGAACACATCAAGCTTTCCTAGAGCTGGGCTATATACACAAAACTGGGTGTTGATATTTACAAGACCCAGAGCTCATTTCTGTTTGTTTCTATGCACAAATAACAAAACATTTAGGTAGTTTTCCATCTAAAATAACTTTGCTCTTGTCTTTTTGCCTCAGCCATCCAAGAATGAGGGCTCTGTGCGACCCGAAGAAGGGAAATGCTTGGAAATCCATCTTGTTCAACTGTTGCTGTTCCTTGCTGACATTTAGCCCAGACAATATGAGCACCACCCTTAGTTACACCCAGCTGGGCTCTGACTTCACTGGGAAGCCATGGTGCAGCACGGCTGCAAACAACAGCAAACACAGCTCAAGTGTTTCTCTGTGGAGCATGAGATTGTTTGCTAGATTGATCCCTTGCTCAGGATATTTTTGGTGCAAGATATGTTGCCTTAACCTTGCTGCACTGCTCCTGGTCCCAGGGTAATGGCGCAGGGAAGATGAGATGGGAACACAGATTCTCTCTTCCTGGCTCTGCCCCAGGGACAGCTCTCATCCCTCTCTTCCGTTCCTGTGGCTTTGGCAGGACCTTGCAACCTAGAGATGAAAGAGCAGTCTGAAGAGCTGTCTGCTGTAGCTGCTCTCACTCACACCTTCCAAAATATCCACTGTGATAGTGAATCAGAAAGGGGTGCTTAGGGGAGCACAATAGACCCCATGAAAAATGAGCAGGGGTTCAGATTGCTTCTCTGCTGATCAAGTCATGCTGTTTCAGTACTTCAAACACCCAAACTTCTGAAATCCATAAGTTTGGCTAAAACACTGACTCAAACCAAGATATGCCCCAGCTGAACAGTAAAATGCAGCATCAGGTGGGGGATGAAGGCAGAAGAAGAGATTATCTCCACACCAACCAACTCTAGCCAGGAGTGAGCTGGAACTGGCTCAGCATTGCCTAAAAGAGTGCTCTGAGCCCCAGTGCAAGAGCCACAAACCACTTGTTGGGGAAAGAAAACGCCAACAGCCCTCCCCACACACCCCAGCCCCAGTGAGCCTCCAGGGTTCCTCCCACTGTGATGGGGGTTTGGTTCTTGCTGCAGCAACCTGACTCTCCACACACAGATGCCCAAATCCTGGCCATGGGCCACCCCCTGTGCCTTGGCTTTGCACCTTTGCAGGGCAGGCTCCTCATGCTGACACAACACTCAGCACAGAGCAGCTCCCAGCAGGACCTTCAGCAAAGCCAGTGTTCCTTAGGAGTAAGGGCCCATTTTGCTCCCCTCTGTCACTGGAAGCCCTGCTTTCAGTTCTGGCCAGCCTTGCACTGCTCAGCTTCCAGCACACAGGGCAGAGCACGCTGAGCGCCAGAGCTCTGAGTGCATTTCAGCCTGCCCTGGCCAACCAGTGTCTCCCCTCACAAAAATCTAGACATAAATAAAGAAATTTGACAGCTAGAACGTCCCAGTTAATGATTAAGCAGGGACAGTTGCACAACTTCCCCTGGAATGTCTATGTTGATGGCTGCGGTACACTGACGGGCTGGAATGGCAAAAACAGTCTGACAGCAAGGACGGGATGGGGTCCTGGTGATGCAGCTGCCACAGCAAGACTCGGCAGGAGAAGGGCTGTCCTTCTGCAGCAGGAGGCTGCTCCTCCTCTTAGCGTGCCAGCCCCAAGCTCCAGGGATTTGGGGCACAGCTGGCCACATCAGGTGGTGACCAGCCTCAGCAGGTTGTGGGAGTCCTAGCACCACAGAGAGCAGGAAAATACAGCACTGCTGTCTGTTTTATACAGCTGGTTCATTTGCAGGCATGGGTCAGTGCAAAGCAAATGCAAACCTCATGCCTCAATGTCCTTATATATGAGTTTAAAAGCACACAGCACCCTTATAAAAGGGCTATGTCTCCAGGCCTAACCTGTAAGTGCCGAACAAAAATCCATCAAGATTTATGAGTTGGGGTTCTTTTACAGCATTTAGCACATCTGACATTATAATGGACTTTAAAAAGTTCTGCAAGACCAAGGACCAAAAATATCTAGAACAGATATAGTCAAACAGGAGTTCAGACACCCAACTCTTCGTTTGCACGGGCATGTCCTGTACTTGGAAATGTGGTAAGCTTTCAAGTTAAATTCCTGGAAAGATTAGCCTAATGCACAACTCCCAGATCCCACAGCTCATTAGGAAGAGGCTCTAATGCAACACCTTCCAAGCAGACCATGCGCGTGCTGGCAAAGCAATTTCTTGCACACATTTGTTGGAGACAAAAGTCTGCTTGGCTGGTCATTGGGTCATTTCAGCTTCAGAGACATCACCCAGCCACAGACAGCATCCACCCAGCGCTTCAGGGTGACAAGGAACAGAGAAACCTAATGCTGCTGCTAGAAAATGGGTTAGTGGATTGATTCATCTATAGGAATAATGTCCTTATGACACACCTTTTGCTGGTTCCAGCAGAGGGCAAAAGGGCACACGTGTAACAGCCAGCCCAGTGTGTGGGCTATTTAATGATGTCCTGCAAGGAAAACTCTCCATTGCCAGCTTACTTCATTACTGAAAAAGAATACATGAAAATTCCCTGACACAGCCTGCATGAAGGCATATGGAGGTCAACAGGTCATTTCCAGTAGTAGCAATTTTTTCCTCTAATAAATTTCAGAAGGGGGATAGATTGCTGTAGAGGCTGTTGAAAAGCAGGCTCACTGAGAGCCAAGGCAGAGGGAAGGAGGTGGTCCTACTGGCAATGGTCAAGAAAGATAATTTTCAGGAAGACTTCAACTTGCAAGCTCAGAAACCATCTCATTTCTCTCATGCTGAAGAAAACACAGGTCTGTGGAAGGACATCTGTTGCCAATAATCCATCCACACTGCACAGATGCCTGACTCACCTTTAAATGTGCAAACTTCTCAGTCTTGAGACCAGTTCTGTCCCTCAGCCATGCCTTGGCCACCCACTGGTCCCTGCCTAGTTGAGACTGCAGAAATGCTTCATAACTAACAGCAATTATCATTCTAGTTTCATCACTCCTTTTCCAAGCAGCTTCTGTCTCTGCTGTTTGGAAACAATGCTCAAGGCTACCAGCACCAGATCAATAACTCATCTGGGAACAAACAACAGAGATGAAGGAGGATGGTCAGGGGAGGACCTTTTTGCCGAGGGAAGGTTTTCTGCCCCATGATAGGAACCAGAGACGGTCGTGAGAACACAGCACAGAGAGCAGAGCACCAAGATGGGAGGCCAGACACAGAGCAAAGGGAACCGCGTGCTGGGGAGCATTGCTACATTCTGCTGACATTCGTGCTCCTCACCAACTTGTCTACAGTCAGCTGAGAAGAACATATGATCCTTGTAGCCATGGGGGCATCATATGTAAACCCCAAAATTCCAGAAAGCAAGCTGATGAAATTTTCATTATAATGAATTAATGTACACTCATACACCACTCATCCAAGTGTTTCCCAAATACTTCTCACATGTTCTTGTTTCTTTCCCATGTTCTGAGAATTGAGCAAAAGGTTTTCCTGTCTAATTTTTTCCTACCAGCACATATGAGGATTTTTTACCAAATGGACAATTAATGAGTGAATTTGCCAAGAGGTGGAGTACAAAATACTGTACATTTGTAACACTATTATCCAAAGACTCAGATTTTGACAAATATTCAGCCCAATATTTGCACAGGGCTGATGTCTCATATAAAGCTCAGCATGGGTCTCTGTCACATATCCCCATTCTCAATGCATGTCCCTCTCCAAAAGAGGGGAAAACAACACAAAACACACATATGCACCTACCTTCCCAGAAAGTACCAAAGACGCTGTATCATGAACTTTATAACAGCATAAAACCTGCTGAATCTGGCAGAAAGGAATAAACACCAAACATCAATCTTTGAACATCTGGTCTAAGACTAGCTGGGTCTTTTCCCAGGACTGCACACTGGAGAAAGGTAGACAGAACTTCATAAATGGCATGGCTGCAAAAAGCCAGCAATACCTTGATAATTCAGAGAATTTAAAGCCAGAAAGAACCACATTGCTTGTCAAGTTCTTTTCTATTTACTGAAATGGCTTCTTCTGCTTAAAGTAGTACTTTGGTATGACTAAAACATACAGTTCAGCAAGGACCTCATTCAGTAGTTACCAAGAGGCAGATAATCAATGTCATCCCATTGTAGTTTGGTTAATCACCCTCCCATTAAAAATTACGCTTTACTTTTAAGTTCCAGCATCTCTCTTCAGCTCCAAACCCTTCATCTTGCTGCTCTTTCCAGAAGAAATGACATGTTGCTCTTGCTGCTGCTGCTACTCAGGGTGATAAAGCGAGCCTGCCCTACCATGAGCTTAAGACAGAGTTTTTTACATCTCTTTGTGTAAAAAAGCAGGCTTCCCCCAAAGCCCCTCTTGAGTGCTTTTCTGTGCCCCATTCATTTTTAAAAAAATATTTTAAAAGCTCTAGAGGTGAAGGATCTATGCCAGTGTCAACCTCACCTATACCTGATAAAAGGAGCATAATCCTGCTGAACAGGCAAATGAATGATGGAATTAGAAGCTACTGAAAGTTTAGTTACATACTTGACACTTCCCCACCACTGAAACACAGCCAACTTCCCAAAGCACTATTGGTGCTTTAAAACTACAGTTCAAATACACACCAGTCGCTTTGGCTGTGACAAAAAGCACAGTAAAATGAAATATGACACAGTATAACAAAATCTAATTACTACAACTGTGCAGATTAATATCCCCCCATTTAGAAGAAATGCCTTTTTCAAACTTTAAGGACCATATCTTAAATCATTTAACAACCAGTTAATTTTATGGTAGTGCCACTATGTCTGTGCTGCTGCACGTGATTCAGTCTTTCATAAGGCCATGTACAAAAGATTATGTTTTGGTTATATTTTAACTGAAGCAAAAATACAAGTTGTACAGCTCTTTCATACATGGTACTATCTTGTTTGTGTAATGCAATTGAAGTGTACTCAGGGCTCATATACCTGTTAAAGATGTCTTCAGTCAGTAGATTTGGACTACTGGTAATGAATCAGTTATTAAAAATCATCGTGGATGTCTATAGCACAAGTCACATTAGATCACAAAACCACAAGAACAATTTTTCTAGGTCACAGATAAATATATTTGAAACAACTGTTGGTTCTCCCCTCAAAAATGTTTGCAATTCCTTAAGTATCTCATAAAATCTGTATTTCTCAGACTGCCCTGGCAGGGATTTCAAGTTTGCGCTTCATATCGTCACTGAGGAGTTCATAAAAAGCAGACTTCCAAACTGGACATACTTTTTCACTCTCAGTTACACAGTGATCCTCAAGGCATTGTGTTTTTATCCTGGATCCACCATAAGAATCAAATCAAATAACTCACAGCTTGTCACTAGATTAGAAATTGAAGACAAGCAGGAGCAACAACCAGACTGACAACTTGCTAATCCAAACAAGATGATCTGATCTTATTACAGAGAAGGTTTTTCTGGAAGCTCCTGCAAGAACAAGGGTGTTCATTGCTACTCCAAGCACTGCAGAAGCACCAACCTTCAGCTACGTTTGTAATCACCCCTCAGCATGAAAATGGCTGTCAGCACGTGTAACTGGTGGGGCAAAGATGAGAACTCAAACCACAGACCACCTTTGCTGCAGAACCTGATGTTGTCTTATACAGCCTGTGTAAGGAGGAGCCCTGTAGGAGTGTGAGCAAGTGTGTGCAAATCATGTCTGAAAACACAGCTGGCCAGCTCTGTAGTCAATTATTATTCATGTTTTCTCAGAACAACCTAGAGTCTCTTCAAGCATGGCACATATGAAATTCTATTCACAGGTGTTTAAAGACTTAAAATTAGGACAGAGAAAATCTGTGTTTCATAGAGGAAGTCAATGCTCTTATAGAGATTATATATTGCTGAATATATTGATTTTCAAACATAGATTCTCAGAACTTTTTTAAAACTGATTGGCAGCCCATTGTAAAACAAGCACTCTGATAAAGGAAAGACAACATTTTCCAGACAGTGTCAGCATTGCACACTATGACCTATCTCTAAAAAGTGAAACAGAAGATTTGCTGTAATAAGCTTCCAGTTACCATATCTATACGAATAATTCCCATCTTGTCACTAGAACAAAAGTATTTACAATACTGAGCAAATGACCAAGACAGCAGTAAAATATGGTTGATATTTCTATAGATATTTGACAGATGAAAAATGAGTCAAGATTATTTATTGAGAATTAGGTAAACAAAAGTACTACCTATATGTAAGCATACACACATATGCATACATTATGTTCATTATGCAAAAACATACCCAAAATTTCTTCATCCATGTTGGTTTGAATAGGTGCCATTCCTTCTCACCATCTGTTCCAAAGAGCATTCCTTGGCTTTAAACTGTAATGTGTTTATGGAAAACTGGCTACAACCAGCTCAAACAGGTCAAAATTTTTGTCCTTTCTATCAGCAATCAGTCTCTTGCAAGGAAAGCCAAGGGGAAATGATCCTTGACACACTGCTCTGGGTGCCTATGAAAATCCTTCCAATTGTACACTACTCCCAACAGTGACAATAAGTAGATACTATTTGCCAATAACACTGATTGCCATCAGTCTGGGGTTACTCAGATAACCCATAAATAAAAATATGATTTGTTGTAAATGTGTCCTCAGTTCACCTCAGCATTAAGTACCTCACACACAAAGCCAGAGGTGGAGGCAGGTGCCATTCAAGGGGTTCAGGCATTGTGGTGATGCAGCTTTCACTCATGATGCACTTATGTGTCTGTGGTCTCTACTACAGCTAAATCACAGGGACTTTCCTTTGGGTGACACATGGATTTATATGTTGATACTTTAAAATACCAATAAGATAAAAATGAGGGTGCCTGATGTCATGTCTCTAGCTGGGCACAGAAAATCCTCAGTCACTTGTCACTCTGGACACTTTCCACACACTGGGGAAGACAAAGGAGTGCCACCATGCTGGTTTGGGTGTCCTCCCATAGCCACACAGTGGCCATGGCTGCACCATGCAGCAGGCAGGGAGTACAGCAGGCTGCAGTGACAAGCTGAATCACAGAAGCAGTAATTTAGGTTGGAAAAGACCTCTAAGATCACTGAGTCCAACCATTAACCCAACACTGCCAAGTCCACCACTGAACCATGTCCCTAATCACCACATCTACATGGTTTTTAAATATCTCCAGGGGTGGTGACTCAACTGAAATGTCATGCCAGACATTTCCAGCAAACTCGAATCTCCACAGACTAGTCCAAATCCTGGCAGGAGTCCTGATACCAGGACTTTTTCCAAGGGGTAGTCTTATCTGTGAGCATGTTTACAAGAACATCATTAACTAAAGTTAGAAATTAGGGATTCCTTGAGCCATTCAGACTAATGGGCAACATCAGTCAAGTTGGCAGCACAGGCAAAGACCTCATGATGATAGAATAAGAAAAGGTGTCCTTCCTTGCTCAATGCATGTGCAGTTCTTTGAATTGAGTGAGAAATTAATCTGCATTTTTATTTTCATTTCCTTGAACTGGCAATAACACAGCCTGAGCAATGATTTTGTATCGGGTGTATTTTTTGCTGGAAGAAGTTCACCTGACACAGGGGCAGCAGTCACACAGGTTACAGCTCTGTTGGGGTTTAAAGACCTTAAGGTGTTGTTTAGGCAAATAATTTCTTGGCCTCACTGCTAGCAATCCAACAATACACTTTAAAACATTTTAAAAATAATGAAATAGCTCCTAGAAGAATTTTGATGATGCATGTTTAGGCCTTCTAAGGTACATTTCAGTTCCATTAAAAGCTGCAGACATTTTGTGAAACAGAAAGCTGAAAATAAAAATTCCTGAAATGGCAGAATCCAAGACTAAAGGAAATCAGGATTTCTAAGAATTTTAAGAAACAAGTAATATCAAACTTAGCAAGAAGCCTGTTTGGAATGAGGCTGCAGGAATACTCCCACTTCAAGAACATCCCACTGACCAACCCGAGCATAAAAAATTGCAGCTTTGCACAGGAAGACACTCAGAGAAGATTGGAGGCAATGCCTCACTTCCCAGAAAAGAGAGGGATACACTTAAGGAGGACTGGGCTCAACTAATTCAATCTCCAGCATTTACAAGTTCATTACCAGTGTATACTGGTCACACAGACTCCTTCTGCATTTAAAAAGGATTCACCCCACATGTGTGGAGACCTGAAGCAGGCTGGACTAGTTACTCTGTGTAAACTGACCATAGTGGGACATGAAACCACTAGCATAGACAAGATACTTGACTTTTGGAGGACTAAAGATGACTCCTAAGCACAGTTTGTCATTTTACCTGTAATGGTTTCAGCACCAGAGAGTGCAGGACCAAGCACATCCTGACCTGCTGAGACCAAGTCCATTTTTCTTTGCTGGGTAATACCATAGCCTCCTCCAGGCCAGCGCATCCAAGATTCCTTGACATGAAATACCAGCCTGTGCATGTCAAGATCTAATCTCTGCCAGGCCTTGAGACACAGCAGGATCAGGCACTGATTCTGGCAGTCACAGTAAAACCACTTTTGGTCCTATGTAGTTCCAGAGTCACCGTCTATTTTAAGTATTTCAGTTTCTCAGGCAAGGGAGCATCTCAGGCATTTTTCTGGAAAGCAGATCTGTGTGGAGCTGCATTGATGAATACTGAGGGTTTCTTTCAATGACTTCTGCCTGGAGTGACTTCTGAGTCCTGTTCAGCTTAGCTAAAGTTATCATCTGGCTACATCCAAAATGTCATAAATTCATCTTCAAGGAAACATTTGTTTTGACCACTGGCAGTCTCTGTCTAACAAATGTCTTCTAGAAAAGGCAGAGTATAGTACATCACATGAACAAATACAGGAGTTACAAACATATAACAAATCTGGATCTTGGGGAAAATATGCAGTTAATTCAGTGTGTTTGGTAACAGCATTACACTGTCACATCCCAGCAGATACTGTCATCCACCACATGCAAAGTCTGCATTCCCAAGTCAAAAAATTGGCATATATTTTTCTCTGAAGGCTTGAGTCTAGTGCTTCATTCCTCTCATCAACCACTAACTCCTTCCTTAATGGTAGGAGGCATCTTATTTCCTTTCCACACATCAATCTTTCCCCCCTTATTTTCCTGTAAGGAAGGCTTCATTCCTTTTGTATGTTGAGCTGCTTTCTCTCTTTGATTTTCACCAATGAAAAAAATCACATCAGCAGATACTCTTACATGAACAACCTAGATCATTGTTTTGCTTCATTATACACTGCTATAATATTCAATTTCATTGCTTAGGACTCATGATCAGGTTCACTGCTGGTAGAATTTCCTTTTGCCATTCCTAGTGCCTTTATGAACTTCTCTAATTTCATTGCTCTTTGAAAGAAGCAGGGTTTCTGGGTCAATAATTTCCCATCTTTGGAAGCTCTCTAATTAATATCTTATTTCTTGTGGTGTCCTTGTGACTATGTTGAGATGCTATTCCTAAAACAGTTTTAGACTATTTTATTCTTCCCCTCCGAGGATGAGAACACACCACATACTCCTAGTTCACATCATCTTGAATCCATTCCTCACAGCACTGCACACATTTTCAGCACTTTCCTCCATTGTAGCTCATAAGCCATAAGTTGTCACGACCCATGAAAATCTTTGGTGTAATTTCAGTTGGTACACAAACCAACTTCATCAACTGATGAGGCAACTAATCCATGCAGTCATCTCTTTTCAAAATGGTTCCATCACTTTATTTTATTTTTTAATTTCTGTCTACACCTCTGATCCTAATGTCAGTTCTCAAGCTGCAAGCTGAACTGTTCCCACTTGTTTCAATATCACTGAAAACCCCTTTTTGGTAACTAACCATTGTCTGCTGCTCTAGGTACTTGCCCCTTCACTATTACCAAATTTAGCTTTGCTGTTATGTTGCAGCTGGTGGTTAATGTCATGTGTTAACATCCCTTTCTAATTAGCTTCTACATTAAACACATGTGACAAAAAGAAACCTTTTATTTTTTAAGCACATACTGCCAAGCAAAATTAACTTACAACATGGTCTTTGTGTCTTAAGTGAGAGTGGTGCGTTTATGGCCAAACTACCAACAAAGCTATGACAACACAACCCAGGTGATTACAATATGAAAGCTCCCTGCTGACACCACAGGTTGCATTTTTCTAGCTTTCAACTCACTGCCCTCCCCAAACCCAGCTAAAACAAAACAAAAACCAGAGAGAAAAAAGATAAAGGTAAAGACAAGATGAGATGAAGGAAAGGGAAGTGTTGTTTCTCCTCCTCCCTAAACTGCACAAGAGAGAGAAAGGCATCTGAGCAGGTGACTCAGCCACGTCAGGGAGAGCCATCAAAGGCTGAGAATTTTTGGCATCATGAAAGCGTTTTCCTCAGAGTTTGGGAACCTAGAGCATCTTCAAAGAATTACAGACATAAGATGAGATATTATGATCCATTATCACGGTAAACCTGACCAGCTAGATCCCACCCAGGCTTCATTTAAGACCCCTGTATGCTCTGTTACTTGCTTTCCTAAGTTTCCTGTGCCTTTAGTCCAGTCTGTCTCCTGTTCTCCAATACAATGACACTTTTTAGAGATGACATTATCAAATGTCAGAAGGTGTTCATGCAAACCTTGCTGTGTACTACATGAAAGAGTCAGTGAGGGAGACAATTGACCTTCTCTCCAAATTTCAGTGTTCAGCTTAATATTGATGACCCTGAGTTGCTCAAGTTATCTGATGTGCTGTGCCACCTTGGTAAGCTCTGTTAGCTAAGGACAAGCAGGAACCAGGCAGCACTCAGTCTGCGTGAGGATGGACGGGAGCCATGAAATCTGGATGCAATCTCATGCACTACATGTCTCACAGATATATGTCTTTTATTAAGTGACATAAGGTGGCTAGACAGGGCAGTCTGATTCCCACATCCTTCCTGTCCTGCAACAGCTTTTTTGAGGTCGCACCAGTGTTGCCTCTTGCACAACCAACACATCACTTGCTTCTCTTCCATGGTCAAGAACCACACAGTCCTTAAGCCAGCACTGCTCATGGACCAGGGAGTCCCAGTGCTCTTCCCATGGTGCTGGACCACAGACCTGCAGGAGCAAACTGTGGAAGCAGAGGGTGTAAGGTTCTCTCTGCCATGCTAGCCCCAGCAGGCAGGACTCAGAGGCACTCCCAGTCATCTCTGAGATGCTGCAGCAATGAGAACACAATGACCAGGCTGAACAGAAAGAAGAGAAAACCCCCAGTCCAACAGACAGGGCAAAGTCTGCAACACCAGCGTGGGAGCATAAACCAGAGCCAGTTGGAAACATGAGCAGATCCTTGCAGGAAGACAGACAAACACTTTAACACCACTGCTCATAAAGGGCAAAGCAGAAACAGGGAGGTTAAGTAGTTTACTTAAGCTATGGAGCAGAGCCTAGTTAGACACCCTGGAGCTGGGCTCAAGCCACTGTTAGACCAGAAGCTTTCAAATAATCATTCCCACAAACTTCTTCTGTGGTGATATTTCTGAACAATACCAGGGAACATTCCATCATAAATTGTGCTGTGTTCCAGTTTCCACATTATAGCTATGATGTAACTCAGTAACACTTTGTCCCATCAAGCACAACAACAATAGATTTAATCAGAACATTTGTCTCAGAGAGACAATGGGGAGTTCTGATTAACCTGGCACCAAACTCTGGCAGTTGCCTGCAAAGAATTTTTTTTTTATATATTTTTTTTTTCTAAGTGCTTGCCCTTGGCAACTCTTCAGCCTTCAATATGCCAAGCTTGTGGCTGCCAGGAGAGCTGTCAAAATGCCCCATGCCATTTGACATGCAAACAACATACTTCATTTCAGGAATGCAACACTTCTGCAGAATCACAAGGAGGAAGACACCATTCCCTGGGCATCCCACCAGCCAGCCATGAGCATCAAGGACATCAGGCCACTGCCAGGTGCAAAGGGTCTGTCCTGAGAGAACTTGCTAGTGGAAACTGAACAGCAGGCACTGAGCTCTCAAAAGAGGGAAGAGAGCAAGGGTAGCACTGCAGCACTGCTCTGCAATGGCTTGGTTGGCTCCTTTTGCACCTCTGCCCAAAGCACAAAACCTCTGTGGGTTGCTGCAAAGTGGAGAGGCCCCTTCAGAAAGAGTAGCTGCAGGTGGGCGCCCCGGTGAGAAGTCAAAGTACAGGCATACTGGAACACAGAGATTGACAGACCTCAGTCACTCATCAAAGGTACAGGAGCACAAACTACAGCCCTGTGTGACTGTGAACAAAGCAGGGCTCCATTCTGCATCCAAGCAGCAAGTTGCACCAAGCAGTTCCCTGAGGCCTGCAGGGTGGGATAAAGTATTTTTCAGTGTGGGCTTAGGGGATATCTTGTATTGCCTCCTCCCTGCTCACAGCCCATCCCAGACAGCTTCCTCCCTGGCTTGCATGCAGCTAGCACCCCCACATCTTCCATCCATCCACCTGTCCCACACTTGTGCTGCTCACATCCCACAGCCTGGTTGTTTCCCCACATGCAGCTGCCCTTCTCCCTGGCAGTGCAGTCACAAAAACCCCTTTCCATAAGGGGCCAAACTATACCAAGGCTGAATCTCAGACTTGTCCTGGAGCAGATTACTGCTAGGCAGTAATGCTCAGGAGCTGAAAATGTAATGGGAGTGTATCTCAAACTAGCCCTTGCCATTTGTAATCTAAGACAGTTTGACATATGTTGAGGGGAATTCATGGGGGGAAAAAAAAAAACAAAACAAAACAAGACACCCCACAAACAAAAAACAACAAAACAGAGGAAACAATGAATAAGAAAGAAGAAATGCAGGAACCAAAGCCTGCAAGAAGGTCCGAAAGCAGCTATCAGCCTCCAGCTTACTCCAGCCTTTCTCCTGCTCAGCCTTGCTGTCACTGCTTTCTCTCCAGCAGCACAAAGGAAAGAGGCCAGTTCTGCTAGAGGAAATTTGGGTCCAGAGAAAGAAAGGGGGCTTCCCCAGGGCTCCCCATCAGAGCAACTACAAATAGTACTTTAGCACAATATCTTCTGCATGTCCTTCTTTCCCACCAAACAAAGGCAGCTTCTCCAATACTAGCCAAAATTGCAGATACCCTTATTTTCACCAACAGCCATTTCCATTCTTATCCTTTTGCCTTTCTCATGGTTGGCATGACAGGTACTTCTGCAGTTAATAAGTTCTTGTGCGTGTTGATGAAGTTGAAGGAACCTTCTCTGGGTGGATCCAGTCAGACAGAGAAGTTTGAGACTTTTTATAAGCATGTGATTCATCCAGTAACCTAACCAGCTTCTGCCTCCCATTCATTTCAATAAAATATGTTTGTTTCGTTATAAATCATGATTTGATTTTTGGGACATGAAATGCCTGCCCTGCCAAGAAAAAAATGCTATGTTCTGCATGTCACCACTATGTTCTCCTCTTCTTAAGAGCTTGATGTTGTGAAATAAAATTATCAATTTATATTAAGGTCATATTTTTATCAGGCTAATGCTTTTAATGGAAGGAATCTGTATATGGTAAAATATATTAAAAATGGCTGTTACTAAAAAGGCCACCAAAACAGTCACTGTTCAAAGCATGTAAGCCACTACCTTGTTTCCTCTATAATTATCCAAAAGTCCCTGGCATTCTTATGACAGTTGCATTATTGTTTCATCCACCACCAAAATAATGTCCTGACTTTCTGATTCATTTCAATAGCTCTGCAATTATATAGCCAGATTGCTAAGCGTGAACCCAGAAATTAAAAAAAAAAAAAAAATGAAAAAGAACGAAAAACACCTTGTCTTGAGCTTTCTTTGAGGTCCTTAAGAGTGAAACTCTCATTTCTTGAAG
This sequence comes from Cettia cetti, assembly GCA_013401135.1. NCBI lineage: Eukaryota > Metazoa > Chordata > Aves > Passeriformes > Sylviidae > Cettia > Cettia cetti. The sequence goes on along the minus strand of VZUI01028942.1, from coordinate 54,111 downwards.
GATTTTGTTCATTTTAGAAATTATATTCTTCCCATGGAGATGTACAAATGTTTCCAGTCCACAATTTTTGGAGCTATGCAATAACTAGAGTTTCCTCCAAGCTCAGGAGGTCTTGGACTATTCTGAAGATACCATATTTAAAATATAATAAAATCTTTTCCACATGGTTGTAGAGTGGTTTGAAAGCAGATAGAGAAGGTCCAGATGTATAAACAATTATCTTCCAATATTATCTGGAAGGCGTTCAGGAGCTGGTAATAGTGTATATAACACCACACTTCTGTTCCCCCACACCAGCAGGCTAATTCATATGCAATTGCATTTCCAGCCATCATTATCCACATTCCTAATTCATTGCATTTCAAAGAGACTGTCACACTTATCCTCTTTGTTACTAACCCTATGATATTTTAAAACCATCTCTTCAGTTGATCTGTGTCTTTGTAAGAGATGGTTTCAAATTACATTTTTGATGCCCCAGCTTTGGGGTCATTCACTATGTAGACCTCAGGTCCATCTCTTCCTATAAATATGACCTGTAAACCAGGGCCCAAAGCCAGTGATACCCAGGCTAGTTCATCTTGATATATTATTTACTCACTCCTCACTCTCTTTAATAGATTTAAAGTTCTATCTCCAGATATTTTCTTTCCCTATGCCTTTCTTTCGGAGTCTAGTAGGTTTAATTATTTCCAGACCTTGCAGCCAAAAGTGAAAGAAACCTAAAACATATGATTAGAGCACCTTTTTCTTCAAAGCCACAAATAATCCATTACAATTATTTATGTCTTTGGATTGAGACAAAGGGAGAAAACAAGTATGCCATAAATGACAACTTGATGTATTTCAGTATACCACAGAACTGCATCAATGAAATTACTTTTAACTTGTTCTGTTGAGGTTCCTGAGAAATCTTATCAGGATTATTGTTGAACACAAGCCAAAGTTGGTACTGTTTGTATCTTGAGTTGCAGGAAAACAAGAAATGTTTTGGGTGATGCTTGAAGGCAGCTAAGAAAGTGACTGTTTTGAGAAAACAGCAGTAGTTGTGATGGTGTAAGGGCAGAGGCAAGGCGCTGTCTGTAAAGAGAAGGCAGAACTGCTAAAAATGTCCTTTCATGCCTCAAAACCTGCCAACTTCTTCCAAATTTAATACCAAAAGATGATATCTTAACCACAAATTCTGCCCTGATCACCTGTACCCTACCTTCACCTACAAACCTTGGCATCTCCTCAGGGAATGCAGTTGCTTTAGATCACTTGGGATATGAGTGAAAAATCAAGTGATGCATCTTGATTCACAATAGGTCATAACAATAACAGTAGCCACAGCATTTAGAAACACCTTTAGATTGTGATGTGAACATTACAAATCATAGCATGTGCCTGCATCCTTTTCATAGCAAGAAATCATAGAATTGACCGGTATTGTTCTTGACTTCGAATTTGTCATCATAGGGTAACTCAAATCACTCTTTTCTTTACCAGAAATTTTGATAATATTTTCTAGAAAGAAAATGGTCCCTAATCAATTCTCATTCATTAGTCCTACAGAAAAATATTAATTGCATTCAGCAAGCAATATTCATACTAAAAAAAAAAAAGAAGGTAAATGTTTCAGTCCTGAAAGACAATTTTCCAAGTCCAGTGTTACTAGCAGCTTTCTTCTTCACTTCTGAAAATCTGCATTTTTTCCACCACTGCCCATATTCAGAATTTACAAGGAGGATTTTCTGACTCTGCAATCAGAATTTGGGTTTGAAAATATCTGAGAACCCTAAAGCAAACTAGTTCATTTATTCCATGTAGCCCTGCAGAATGACAAGTGTTCTGTGTTTGGAGTTTTTCCCAGTTAATACTTAAAAAAAACCCTGCAGGGTAAGGATTTGGTCTGTGCATCAACCATCTCCCTTTTGCCAAGCCACCACATCTCCCAGTTTGTTTTGTGCACTGCTAAATCCCATGTGAAAGTAGTTTTGCCACAGCAGGGCTACCTGTGATGATCAAGCAGCACATGCACTAAGCCTCCACTGTGGTCATGCTGTCTTGCTAGAAATTTATGCATCCATAACTCATCTCAAAAGAGCAGTTCTGACTCAAACCTTATGGAAGAAGTTGCACATAAGCATTTAAGCAAAATGAGTGGTGCTGGCACTTATGTGTCATTGCAGGTAGAAGATCTTAAGACTTCTACACGCTCCGTAAACTTTAGTAAACTGAGACATCTTGAATGCTTCAACACATTGTTTTGGTTAAGAGAAAAACCCACATCAAGCTGTTTTGCAGCTTTATTCCTAAAAATCCATGACACAATGTCTTTCTTTAGCAGATAAAAAGAGAGCTCTATGTCAGGTTTCCTGGTTTGAGCAATCCTAAAGCCGTACATATTGTGAGGCTTTGAGAGCACTAACAAAATCACTGAGAGACACTGAGGGCTTTGGCTGTTTTACAGCTTTGACTCAAGGGAAAATAAAAAGAGACCATTAATTTGTTTGTCTTTTAAGGAGCTGTACTTAGTGGAAGCATGAATACAGGGAGGGCTCCACTGAGTGATTAAATAGTAGTCCATATCAAGTAATAATGGTACTGACATTGCTTTTCAAAGTAAGTTCAAGTGTAAGGAGCTGGGGCTGCGCCATTCTTGCCACAGGAAGCTGCACACAGCTCTGGATCCACAGTGCTGCCTGCTCCCTCAACAGACTTTTGCTCTGTGGGCCTGTGATTTTTTAACAGGTTTCTTGCCTCATCCCTGGCTGAGGACCTCAATCAGATACATAAATCACTTGATGAGTTAGTGCTCAACTTCCCTATGGAGCAGGAAAGAGTTAGGGTCAGCCTTGGCTTCTGCAGGGCACAGCCAAGCCATGCTCTTCCTGCTGATGGGCTTCAGCACCCTGGGATGGAGGTATTAAGGATCAGATCAGACAACTGACTCTGCTTAAAACATTTTTCTTTAAGGTGTTCACCCTTCTCACCATCCAAGTTTGCCACCAGCTGTGCCAGACACATCCTGGGAGATGAGAAGAGATGAAAGGACTGAGAGGGCAACCACAGCTTTCTGGTTTCAGTGTGCTAGGAAGATGGTGAAGCTAAACCATCACAGAGGTTACTCACAGAGGTTGGAGATGTGGCCCCTCATTCACACTCCACTGAAAACCAAAACCAGACCCCCTTGGATGTGGCATGACTTTATTGCTGACCTCTTTGGTATTGTCTGAAGGAGGATAAGACACACTCTTCATTTGAGGTTGCTGCTGTCATACTTGCATGTGCCTTTTCTTTCCCCAGACATCTCAAACACACTGTCCTGGGCCAATATACCCATTGTTGTAGCTATGAGATAGATTAAGAAATTCTCCCAAGTCACAACAAGTCATTTATTTCTAACCTGGAGTAGTCTCTGCATAGACACTGGCACAGAGCTTACGCTGCAGCCCAGGCAGAAATGGAATGCAGGGCAGGAATCTTTGTAGGTCAGTGCAGCAGCTAGACACTTCTGGTGTGGGAGCCCTTCCCCAAGCACAGACAGCTCATCCAAGGACAAGCAGTACGGGATCAGCAGCAAGAGCAGAGCAAATTACACCTAGAAAAGCTGAAATAAGAATTGGGGTGGGACGGGTATGGGGCATGGAAACAAAATACTGTGGAAGAGGAAGCACAGGGCAAATGTTTTTTGATCTTACCTACAAGCATGTAGTGAGTGGTCATGAACACACACATAAATTCCTGGGACTGTCTGGCCACACAACACCTGAACCCAGACAATGTACAAGGCCAGGGAGGAGGAAAGATTTACTTTGATCAGTGAAGCAGTAAAGAATAGGCTCACTGTGTCTTCATGAGGATTGCTAGTTCACAGGATCACAAAGTCTCTGAAGACATGTGGGACACAGATGGGAAATGTCAGAGCATTCGCTGATGCTGCCCCTGGCTTCCACCTTACCTGTGCAGCAAGATCAAATACTGTTCTTGCCTTCACAGGGCAGGGAGTTTCACCTCTGAGCTCTAAATCTCCAGTGACAGTGGGAACAGGTGAAGCCAGGGCTCTCTGCTCCTTGTCCCAGGAGTGTCCCTGGCTTCATTTTCCCATGTGGAGGACCCAGCCTGTACAGTGTGATATACTGTGGCTGCTTGGTGCTGATCCAGCACGCTCCAGCTCCTCGTAGAGTGCACTAACTTCTATTTTCTGACCATCATCCAAACAAACTCTTTGCATCACACTTTTTATCTCCCCAGCTGGTAATTGCACCAAAGGAGGCTCCCAGATAAATATCAGTAGTAACACATTCTCCCTCACTTGTCATTGTTCTTCCGTGATTCAAACAGCTTCAAATGACAGGTTTGAAAAATGGCCAGGGCTTGTAAAGTGTGGGAATGGAAAGTTCCTGAATGCTGGCAAGCGCTTATCAACCCCTACATTGTGATATCAGTAACCAACTGGCAACAGAGCTGTGCCAAATTAGGTGGAAAAGGAGCTCACACAAAGAAAGATCAATAGATCTAAAGACAGAATTACTATAAGCATGAGTACTCCTGAATAATTTCACCCACTATTTGCTACAGCAGGACTTTCTCTTCAGTAGCATCTCTTAGTGTTGTTCCAGTGACTCTCAAGGAAGCTGAAACAAACATCCAAGTGTTTGAGCTTCAGTACCACATATACCTCATCCATTTTTTGCAGCTGTTCAGCAAAACCAACCCTACAGCTCAGTCATAGTTCGTAGTGGAAAATATTTTATCAACCCATGAATTCTTTGGATCTGCTTAGGAGTATTAAAATACTTAGGCAAGCCCTTCAAAGAGAAATGTTACTGGGTATCAAGGGCTACAGAGAAGTTCTGACTCGAGAATATACAGTGCATACATTGTTCAGTGTGGTGGGATGCACTGCCTGGCCAGTTCTGTGACACGGTGCTATTTCACTGACCAGCACTGAAGTGATGCTTTTGGTTGCAGTGTGTGCAAACCTCAAACACTGAGCAGCCACCCCCACCCCATCTTCTTCTCTAAAGAGGGTTTAGCAGTGCTTCCCTAGTTCGGTTACTGCCACAGGATTCTGACTGACCAGAACTACTTTTTCACTACAGAATTTCCCTTTCCATAAAGATTACATGGAAAAGAAACATCATCAACCCCCCAAAAATTCATATGAACATTACAAAAGAGTTATATATATATATATATATATATATATATATATATAATCCTGCTCTCTTCTCATCAACTTTCGCAAGAACTGGGACATACTCACCAAGCATCTGAGCATGGCTGCCTCTTATATGTTGAGAAAACTCATCCTTATGAACATGAAATTCCCCCAGACAAACACCATGTCTTTCCAAGGTCTTCCAAAGGCACTCCATTAAAAATACATAAAGAAAGAAAGTGTTAGATTAGTTAGTAAAGGCTGGCCTTAAACCTAATTCTAAGAAAGTTCCTATTAACCCTATAGATCTCAGCTGAGCTGGTCCAGGGATGCTGAAACCGTACTCAAGAGGAATCCAGATGCATCAAACATAATTCCACGGATCTTGTGGCCAAGTCATCATGTCAAGTACCTGTTCAGAAAACAGTTTGTGTTCTCAAAGCAGTGAGAACAAAGTGTACAGGCTAAATAACTTAATAAAAATGTACCTTAAGCAATTGGTGTTCTACCCTGCTCTACTGCCTTTAATTTACTGAGGTGAACAATGAATTAAAGGGTGAACTCTGCCAAGGGGAAAAAAAGTCTGTGTCAGAATATCCCATTTTGAAAATGAGGCAGGAGTAGTTTTGAATGCCAAAACCTAAATTTACCATTTGTTGAATTGCAGTTTTGAAGTAGTATTTTCACCCTAAATTTCAATCACTCATAAAAATTATTATCACCTATGAAACAGAGAAGTCTTCTCTTTCTCAGAAGCTTTATCAGTCACAGGTGGACTGTTTGAAGGAAGTTTAAAATGAAATTCCACAATCTATTTACTACTGAAGAGACCACAGTATCTACAGGTGCTCAGTAATATTGGCAAGGACTAGTCAGAGTATAAAATGTGTCAAGCAAGATTTTGAATGGAGAAAACCTGAAATATATAACTGATTTTATTCTCATAATCAGATTATGCCATTTTCCACATTTTAAATCTTTCAAAGGTGAAACCCTTTCTAGCATGTGCCTCACTTTCATGAGAGAGTGTTGCACTAAGAACTGGACTCATCAGTGTGAAGGCCACGGTTACAACTTGGGTGATTTAGGAGTTTTCCCATCAAGTGCCCTCTAGAATTTCCCCCCTTTTTGAAGGAACACTATGATGATTTCCCTAAAGGAGGCACATGAAGGCACCATGTAATGCTTCTTATGCTTACAGCCCATGATCCAGGCTCAGCTTATAAAACTTATCTTGGTTTCAGTGTAGAAAGCCCTGCCAGCTGCAGCCTCTCCATCCAAATTAAAAAGCACTGAAAAGAGCTTACATCTTTATTTACTTCCAGACTGTAACTTAAGGATAAGCATCTCTTATCCACCAACTCCAGAGCCATTTCTCCTCTTGATTGTGTGTTCTTTCATCGTGCACAAAAAAACCCCAGCCAAATTAATGCAACCTCTCACATCTAGAGACATCAGAACAAGCAAACAGAGCTGAGAATTTACACATAACCAATTACACAACATCCCAGTTTGGAGATTTAATGCATTCACAGCACAGGTTCCCTAAGCTGCCCAAAATGTAGATTGCTCTGCCAGGCACATGTGGAGCATGATGGCATCTACACTGTATGGAAAAGCTCATCCATTGAAAATTCTCCCCAGTTTAAAGGCCCCCAGATCCTTCACACTGCCAATCCTACCCATCACTGTGAAGCAGTATTGTTAGCAAGTAAAACCTTCAGTTTTTAGTGTCCAGCTCCATCTTTAGTGTTCATTTACATGTTAGCTGACAAACACACCATCACAAGAACTGCCCAACTAGGTAGAAAGTGGTTGCCAAGTTATATTTTTCCTATTCACTGGGGAAAAATATTAAGTAAATAAATATATCCCAATTTAATTTTTAAATTGACATTCTTAAGGGATGAACTGAAAGATAATTATGGCTTAGCACACCTATGTTGTTTTAATTTTCTCCCACCCAACACTGGAAAGACAAAAATCCTTTCTTAGTGATTCATATATTATCTGAAGCAAGAATGGGATATTATAATCTCTGGTAGGATTTCCTGGCTAGCACTGGCCATGGCTTCCCCTTGCTGACCCTTCACAACACCAAGCAGCCTTTGGCCTAGCCCCACTCTGAGCAAGGTCTAGGCCAGATAACTTTTGAAGATTCCTTCCACACTAAATTATTTTATGAGCCTATGAGTTTATAGCCTTTGTCACAATAACAGGCTGACGTCAATCACACTTTCTGGCAAGATAGTGAAACCTGATATTAAGGCTGGGAGCAAGTTTCACCCATACTGCCAGCTTTCAAGCGTAATTATTTCATTGAATGCAAAATCACTAGGCTGTAATTGATTTAATTGCATCCTTCCACAGCTCCCACCAATGCCAAGCACTGCACAGCCAGCACTGGGCTGGCAATTCCTTGACATCCACAGGTGAGCCCTGCTGGGAGGGACCAGCACAGTGTGATCACAGCTGCAGGTGATACTGCTGCCTGTACCAAGACTTTGGCCCTACGATTTGGGGACAGAAAATTACTTGCCTTTGTGACCATTTTTATCCCCTGGACAGCTTAGATGAGATGACTTTTGCTCTGAATTGCTCAGGATTTGTCTCATTTAAACAACCTGATAGGCAAAGCCTCAAATCCCACAGACCCTTAAGGAACACAGCAGAAAGAGCACATGGAGCACCACTCACTAAAAAAAGACCATCTCTAGATCTTCCCATCACAAAACTTCTCCAAACTGTCCCATAGCTTCATTCCCAGCACTTTAACAGCAAAAGCTTGTATCACAGCTGTGGTGGACCATGTACTGCCAGCCCCTGATGACATGAGAGAGATGAACAGAGAAGTGGGGGAAATACTGTAAGGAGGGGGGGAAAGCAACAGGGATTTTCATGTTGCAAGACCTGGTGCAGACCTTTAAGAAGCTTTATTGCAGCTTTCAGCACTTTAAGGACAAATATTTTAGCAAGGCTCATTGCAATGGGACAAGAGGTAATGGTTTTAAACTAAAAGAAGGTCAATTTATATTAGATATAAGGAAGAAGTTTTTAACAAGGAGGATGTTGAGATGCTGGAACAGGTTGGCCAGGGAGGTGATGGAAGCCCATTCCTGAAACATTCAAGGCCAGAGTGGCTACATCTCTGAGCACTTGATCTGTGTGAAGATATTCCTGCTCATAGCAGAGGGGTTGGACTAGAAACCATTTAAAGGTTCCTTCCAATCAAACAATTCTATGATTCAATAATAAAGTCCAACAAGAAGCACAGTGCATGCCAGCAGTTAACAACACACATTCAGACTCTTCAGCCACTCACCTGAGATGAATCCCCTGCTCTGCCCCCAGCTCTTCCACCGAGGAAGGGAGTGGTTTTGTTTAGAAAGTCAGCTCTCCTTACCAGGCGCAAGGAGGGCTCCTTGCCTCCAGGCTAGTAAGGCTGACCCCACCCTGGGCCAATCTGGGAAATTAAAACTCCCAGGGATACCTGCTGGCTCATTTGCATCTCCCAGGTTATCCTCCCAGCTTTGGCAGAAAGGGGATTTCCCACCCTGGCTTTCTTGTAAGACCTCCCAAAAAGTCAAATGTGTAGGTAAAAAAGTCATTTCTTCCCTAACACTTACTAATGGAAGGCTTCCTTGCACTCCACCCACCTGGCACCCTGCTTGAGGTGACAAGAAATCACCTGAAAAAGGATCCTGGTGGTGTGGCTTTAACACTCTGTTGGGATGGGGCTTAGTGTTTTGTACTCCTGATTATCAAAATGGCCAGTTAATATTTTGCTTAATGTCTTATCCATGCTTCAGCTATAAATCTTCACAGAAGAATCAAGTTAAAATCAGACACTGCAGACAACACACATCTGGCAGAGTGCTGTCATGGTGTTTAAATTCTTACCATTCTTCCTGTGCTTAGTGGGTGTATAATACGTAATTTTTTTAAAAAATTATATGTCTTATATTTATTCCCTTATTAAACCTGAAATTCCCTCCCCACATGTCCCGTATTTGTTCAACCAAGAGTGGTGGCCACTGGTCAGGAACGTATCAAGGGTCCAGTGGTTTGGGGGTTTCTGAGTTTCACAGTGCTGTAATGTCATGAGAATTTAATTTTATAATTGTCAGGCCAGTTTTTCCCCACAGTCCTAAGCCCTGACATCCATCTCTTTTGCCCAGGGTCTGATTTCAGGTTCCTGGTGCTGCTATTTGCACCACTGGGGCTCAAATGCTTTGCACTAAAATACAATTTTAAGGACATTTTCACAGAGGTAGACAGAGGGTCATCACCTGTGGGCATGGGAGCCTGAAAAATGACAGATTAACACCACTGCTGATGCTCATGAGAGAGAAAAATTGTTTCATTATTTTAAAGTGGGAGTCTCCAGGAATCCAAAGGTTCATTTTCTCAATTACTTTGCTTGTCTAGCTGGCCAGCAGGTGACCACAATCATCACTGTAATTAGATCAAAAATTCAAGTGTTTGAGAATTGAAAAGTGCAAGGCCATTGGCAGGGACTGGAACAACAAAAAGGGAGACAAAGCTTTAGGAAAAAAAAAGAAAAGAATAATGTTTCTCCTTTTTTTTTCCAATAATCACTTCAACTACCACCAAATTTATCCCCGTGTCTTCATTTGGGGATACATTTCTTTGTTTCTTTCAAGACATGCATGTGACAGTAAATAAGTGTGGCTGTAGGAGAAACAAGAGTTGTGGCCTCCTAGGCACTGCTGGGAAATGAGGTGAATCTGATGGAAAAGGGAAACTGTGGGCAGCTCTGGAACAATTTTGTCTGGGACAATGTTTTTGTCCTCAGGACAACTGTGCAGCAGCACACACTTGGCTCAGCCTATGTGGCCTCCACGCCTTTGCACTGGGTTTCCTTCCCAGGGATGCTCTGGCCAGGCACCCTCAGCCAGGATTTCCTACCTGCACTGACTCATATGTTCATATTTTCACTTTTCCCTTATTTTCCCACCACAGGTTAAATTATTAAGATCGTGGAGAACTTAATTCCCAAAGTGGTGCCAACCCATCCAGGAACTCCTTCTTCTGGGAGATACTAGGCTTTGAAAATATTTTCAAGGAGGAAATCATCTCAGCATTACCTTTTTTTTTTTTTTTTTAAGTCTAACCAACATGATATTTCTAGCATGTCTCCTCTCTACAGCATAGTTTTCAGCATTCAAATTTTCATCATTGGAAGAACTATTTCTCAGTGCACTAATGTGCTTAGCTAATTTTGGATTCTTGTTAATCAAACTTTTTTCCAGCTGCACCATATTTGCTTTTTACTTAATATCAGATAAATCAGAAATGAGGCTTTTCTAGACAGCAAAATGGATACTGGCATTGTTTTCAACAGCCAGAAATAGAAGATTTAGGATGGGATTGGATGAGACAGCCCTGCCTCCCTGGGCCGCACATCTCTGGGGAGCAGGGGAGTCAACACTTGTCTGAAACTCCAGTTTGATCAGGACAACTAGCCTCTGCTGTAATATACTAAAAAAACCCCTCAATTTAATTTATTGCAGGGTCAAATCTTTCCTACTCAGGTAAGCCTGGAAGCACTTAGCTTCTTTACAGAAGGAGCATGACAGGTGTTATTTCTCTGCCTGCTCCATAGTTGTGACTAATCTAATTGAAAGACTGCATTGTTTGTGAATTAGAAAATTAATTTTAACGTGTTTATTTCCTGTTGAGGATTTAGATGAGACTATGACAATACTTTGACTAAAAAGCTCCAGTCCTAAGTCTTGTTTCTCCTCACTCATTAAAAGCTCTTAACAGTTCCTGTCCAGTCCTATAGTTGCTGCTAACTTCTGGGTCTGTTCTGAGGTTGTTTAGAAGTGTTTCTGATAGAAATTGAATTGTGCAGAATTACCACTTTCCCTGTCCTTGAACCCTTTTTATTAGGTAGAAACCTTCCTAGTGTTCCTTTCTGCATTGACCAACCCCTGACAACACATGGGTCAGGCTCACCCAAGAAGAGGGATAGCTTTGTGTGGGGTTTGGTGGGAATTATCCATGCACCTGACACTCCTTGGCATCACACCTTGCAGGACTCAGGGAGGGATTCACCTCCAGCTCCCAAAAGCCCCAGGGATGGCCCCTGCAGCTGGCAAGGCTCATACAGCCACCAAGTACTTGCTGCTGGTGACCCCCACACTTGGCATCCTCCAGCCAGCCCTGGAGAGCCCAAATGCCAGCCTTGGACCCTCAAGCATCTACCAGCATCCCACCCCCAGGGAACAACCCACCCAGATCCCCTGCTGCAGCCTGAAGTAGGTTTGAACCTACACTGGAGCTGTGTTGAACCCAGCAGCCCTGTGGGACACAATGCTGCCTAACCACGCATGGAGCAGTTGAATTAGAGTATCAGGCCTCAGATGGCTGGACTTCTGCCTCCAGAGGAATTTTAAGCTAATAGAAATAGGGGTATAGAGTCCCTTTCCTCTTCTCAGGGATGCCCGAGTCACTGGTAGGAAAAAATACGAAACTCTCTTGAACCTCTACCTAGGAACACTGTCTGTGCCCTTATCCTTTGCATATGAACTGCTATACATACCGGCCCAAGATGTGTTTTCTAATTTTGAGATTCAAATACCTCCTCAGCAAAGGAAAGGAGCTGAAATTGCTCCAGGTCAATTCAGATTAAGGAGCACTCTTACATTGGTTGTAGATCCATTCTCACTAATTTGCCTTGACATAAAGTTTGGCTGCTGGAAGATACTGTCTCCAAACTGGGCTCCATCTTCTCCAACTGGAAAATAACTCTGAACATCTGCTAATTTCCTGACTAAGTAAGTTACCATAGACCATAGCTCTATGGTTTAAACCTTAGAGGATACTGGAGTTCTTCCAGCCAAACCACTGTGAATGCTCCACAGTCCAAACCACACTGCCAGCATGTGTCTCACAGCTGCTCAGTGGGACAGAGCATTGCTGTGAGGAAGGACTCTGCTCATCTCTGATGTCAGCAAGGATCAGGCTCTGAAATGGCTGTGCCTTCTGAGCTCTGCAAGACCAAAGCCAGCTGCCATCTGACGCAGCTGGTGCCTCCAGTAAAGCGCAGGCCCATTGTCATGGCTTCTGCAGGAACAAGGCGCTTCTCATGCCGTGACCTGGACTAAACACAAACTGGTCACTGCGCTGTGCTGTGGGGAATTCAGTCCCAACTCTGGCCAGCACTTTGCAAACTCTGCCCCTCACCCTGAGAGGGTGCCCACCCCCTTGCAGCTGCACTCTGAGCAGCAGCCGATGCCCTCCTGTGCCCAACCGCACCAAATAAACCAGAGACCAAACCCATGCTTCTTACAAACAGATTTATTTGCATTTTGACTGGAGCACAGATTCTAGATACAGGTTTCTTCTGCACAACAGTACAAGAGCCAGTGCAAAATATGCTTTTTTTTTTTTATTTATTCATGTACAAAAAAACCCCAAAAACCAACAAACGAAAAGACAGAGTGTGGCAGTATTTATTCACAACTGGTATGCCTCAGCCTCCCACTGACCCACCTCCAACTGCCTTGCCCATCATGCCAGCTTTGTGGCCAGCACTGCCTGCCTGCTTCTAACAGCTGCATCATCAGTGAAGAGAGGTAACTCCCCTCTGAAAGATAAACACTCATTCCAAGCAAACCAGGACAACTGCAGGCTACTTGAAAAAGTTGGGCACACCATCTGGTCACCAATGCATCCCCCACCAGGGAGCAGAATTTCGAGGGAATGGCAAAAAAAGGGTACAAATCAAAAATGCACAAAAAATTAGGCACTAGCTTAACCCATTTGTTAGAAGAGAGCCAAGCATGTTAAGATACACCTCCAGTCTGCCTTTGCATATTCACCCACAGTAATGATGATCAAAGCTAAACACTCCCCACTCTGAGTACCCTGTGCTATCAAACAGATTATAATCTTATGAAAATATTTCTATTACTAGCATAAAGTTAAACCATTTCATAACTGGAGGAGAAAGAGAAGCTACAGTCTGAATATAAGCATTTCTTTGATAAGTCAAAAAAATCCCAACATACAGACAGACAAAATACAGACAAAAAAACCTGTTTCAGTCATCCACCAGATGATTGTTAGAATTACAGCCAATGCTTAAGCAATACAACACTGAGCTAGGAAAAGTCATCGTATGGTTGTTCTGCTTATGGAGTAGCCTTACTAGTTCACAAAGCATTGGACAATCTACTTTTCTGTTACTCTAACTAATTTTCAGAAGCTGCAATGTAAAACTGCAGTGTTAGTGAAAGAATATGCTCATCTTCACCAAGGCCTGGGATTTATATCACAGAAATTCATTGAACTTGCATCACTCCAAGTGTACCATGTCCAAATCACCTAGTTGCTACTATGGACTTTTACATTTCTACCCAAGGAATGGCAGGGCTTTGAAGCTTGATCAACCAGAGTCTTTTACACTGAACTGAAACTAAACAAAGCAGAGTACCAGTTAAAGCCAAAGAACACATGTACTCAGCACAAATATGTGTTGATACAGTACAGTATGTATGTGGATATATATGTATATATATGCATATATATGTATATGTTACATTATAAGGAGAGTGCCATTCAGGGCTTCTCAAATGCAGGAATCCTATTACCACCTCCAAGTCTTGAAACTTCAGCCCATCAAATTTCACACCAAGACAATGAGAATTCCAGTCTTTTCCATACTGAATGATTATTTCTATTTTAGCCAATTAACCATGCAGGGCCAGCAGAAAGAACAGGAGCTTTAATTTTACTAGCACCAGTCCTGCCACATCAGTCAGATGGCCAAATTTTTATCACTGGATCATGTGTCCTCTCCCTGCCCTGCAGTTGTGTACCATGGGCATTACTGCCAGTTTTCAGGACATAACCAGAGTCATAGTAATTGATCTCTATCAATTGACTCAGCTGATAGAGAAAATGCCACGATTTATGAAATTTCAAACAGACACTACAGATCCAACAAGAATGCAAGTTTATACTGTGCAGAACTGGCTGGAGTCATATTTGTATTAATCACATGATTCTGCCTTTTCAACCCAGGAAGCCCACTTTTACTCATAGTGCTGTCACATACATACAACTGAAGAGCTGGACAGCTTGGGAAACCATGTTACTCACTGTTATCCTAAGCCCCAGTCCTTATAAAGTTCTGCTGCACAAATTTCACATATAGCTGAAAAAAGTTTCACTTAAATCCCTTTGAGTAGGTTTTCTTACTTTTTAAGAAAGAAATAGGAGCAACAATAATTAAAAAAAAAAAGTAAAAGTAAGTGTAACAGGCACTTAAGAAAAAAGTAAAATCTATTTAGATGAGTGGGAGCTACTCATCTCCCTTTGGCTTTAGTCTATCTAGAATTTAGATATCTATCCCAGACTAAGCATTTGTGCTTCCTCTGGTCTTGAGGAAACAAAAGCTTCCTTCTAGAGGCTGTCACTTCCACAAACGGGTCAAACAAGTCCCAGGAATGGCAGATCCATGGGGAACCAAGGATTACCTAACACACAGATGAGACAAGTCCTTCTTTCTCTTTCTCTCTCTGCACCTTCCTCAAGGGCAGCAGTGGAGGAGAGGTGCTGATCTCCTCTCTCTGGTGACCAGTGGCAAGAAGTGAGGGAATGGAATGAAGCTGAATCAGGGCAAGTTCAGACTGGACATTGGAGAAAGGTTCTTCACTGGGAGGGTGGTTGGTCACTGGGACTCCTCAGGGACTTCCTTTGCTCCTGGTCATGGCACCAAGCCTGCCAGAGTTCAAGGAGCACCTGTGCTGCTCTGGATGACACACATAGTCACAGGGATCACTCTTAGGTACTCCTGTAAGGACCAGGGCATTGGCTCTGTGACCCTTAAGGGTCCCTTTCAACTCAAGACTATCTAGAATTCCAAGCTGAAGTAACTCAACATTGTCTCCTGGACACCAAACCAGTCTTGCTGTGTCTTCATGGATTTGTACGTTACTTAACCACAAACCTCCAAATTCCTGTTGGGGCTACAGACATTCAACAAGGACTAGAACTACTCTGTCAAATAAGGGTAGGTATTACACACTCACCCCCCCTAAGCTGTACAGCTTTACAACAAGCTCACACAGAGCCAACCCAAAGGAAAATATTTATAGTTTATGGGATTGTTTCCTCTGGTATACCTTTTTAGAGTGTGAAAGCAAGTTCATCCTCAGATGAGTATATAATTATTTTATTTAAAATTTCTAAATATAGCAAGGCCCTAACAGACTTCTTTTTGTTTAAAATTCATCAAGCAAGTGCTATTGAAACACTATGAGGACTTTAGCATATAATTCCTTATGGGCAAGAGTTGTTTTTCAAGGATCAAGAAGTTAGACTTCTTAAAACAAGCAAACAATTCCCAGTCCCTAACTCATGATACAGGCTACACTCCTGGCAACTTAGGGTCTATTTAGAATCCTTGCCATGAGATCAGATTCACCTGAGCTGCACGCCAATGACAGCCATACCATGCACTGGGCCACTATTACAGAGTAGGATGAAAAACCACAGCCAACATCCACCTTCCAGGGCACCTCTAGAAAATAAATCAAGCAGCTCCTGGTGCACAGGGGCACACTGGTCCCACCTGCTCACAAAAGCATCTGGAATTCATTCACTATTTTGGAAGGCAGCTGTGTGTGGCCACAGCCTGGATTCCATGGCCAGGAGCTCCTCCTCACCTACACAGTCTGGTTCTCAACCAAGAAGCCTCAACTCCTTCATTTCAGAAGGGGGAATAACTACGTCCTAAAGCCTAGGCATCCTTTTTGCATGCCTACAATTCATGGAGCATACAGAACAGTCAGTTGAGCAAGATCGTGCCTAAGTAGGCATTGCTGTTCAATTAGCTGAGCTGGCTGAGGGTTTTCCCATTGTAACACAAGTTTTCTATTCTAGTATTATTTTCAGGGTAAAAAAAAATAATCAGTGGGGAAGGGTGGGGTTTTTTGCGCAAAACTTGATGCTTTAATGAAAAAAAGGTTGCTTTTCTCAATATTTTGCTGTTTATTTCTGTTGGGAAAACTTGAAACACATAACTTTTGTCAGAGAAATATCAGTCCGTGCCTGTCCGAATTCCTCTAGTGTCAGCTGGGAGCTGTAATTCAAGGGCTCCGTGGCCCCCTCTTTCCCTGGGCACCTCTCCAGCCCTCATGACGCATTCCCTGTTTGACTAACCCAGGGTAGGAGCATCATGGGATCTGTAACTCAGCCAAAGAGCTCAGCCCCAAGGGAGACACGGCACACAAGGCCCTTGAATGACAATTTCTGAGCGCTGCAACAGTAGCTCAAACTGATGCTGCTTTGAGGGCCAAATGGATTTAATTAAACGTTTACATTTCAAAAGGCTGGAACATTTTATTCAGTGTTAGCCAGCTGACAATTCCTCATTTTTTGAAAAATCTCCATTCCAGGAAGATGTTTGGTATTTCAGCTTTCCATGTCAGTTCAGGATGAAATGAAATGTTCAAGAATCAGATTGTCATGCTATATAGACACTCAGTTTGAAGAAACAGCCATATTATTTAGCTGTCAAAAATGAAATGGTTTCATCCATGCAAGAAAGGTGTGATCCAGTTTGATTTTGACTTCAGTGGCAGCCGCTTCTTTAGCTTAATAGAGCCTGGACAGAGTCCCCAAAGACCAAGGGAGGGTGGAGCTGATCACAGTTACAGATATGGGAAACAGGAGTCGAAAGTGAAAGAGCAAGAATGTAAGAAGCAGCAACTAAGATGATCTGTTACCTGGTCTTGATCAAAACAGTTTTACTTCAGTAACAGGATGAAAATCCTTTAGGATTATAACATCTAATTCCCAGTTACAGTAAAGATAGCAGTTAATCACTAATTTGTAGAGTAGAATAAATCCACAGTATGAATTTGTCATGAGCACTATAGCTTTCAATGTTCAAAACAATTCCTCAGAAAACCTTCATATGCTCCATTCAAGGAGACTACCCTAAAGCTAATAATATGGTACTGAGCTGCTCGCCTCAAGCTGTCTGTTATCCCTTGAACCCCCCCAGAACTGCTCTGCTGAATTGGTACTACAGAAGGTCTGTCAGGAGGGACCAAGGTCTCTGGACTTTGTGCACATCTGCAGGTGGAGAACAGCTAAGTGTGGGCTTCTAGAGTCAACACTTCAGGTGAAGGCTGGGCACCACACCCATCCTCTGCATTGCCCAATCTGTTTTGGGAGGTAGCCCAAAGCCTTCCACCTCAAAGAGTAGAAAAGGAGCCCTATGTCCATCAGCATCAGGGTGTGTGTTGAAAGCAAGAGAGCACTCAGAACTGTAAGTAAATCAATTCACCCAAACATGAGGGGTCAAGAGAATTGGGATTTGTTTATCTTTCATTTTCCTTTAGTACAAGGCAGATGTTCCTAAGTAATAAGCAGAAACCTCTACAATTTTTAAGACTGAAGAGGGAGGGAGTAAAAAACATGTACAAGCTGAGGGTATTCTCAGCTCCAGCTTAAAAAAACCCAAAAGAACGAAAACAAAAATCAAACCAACCAAACAAAAAAAAACAAAAAAAAAAAAACAAAAAAAAAAACCATCAAAATCACACACCACCAAAAATTTCTATCTGTAAAAGCAAGTTTTTTCTTAAGCTGTTTGGTAATTCTTAGTTCACAGGAACATTTATCCAGAAGGTTCTTCATGTTTCCAGTCTAGGTTGTAGCAATCTCAGTGAGGCACTAAATTTTAGGCCATTAAAGTCTCTCTGTGCAGCATGGTCATTTTAAAATGATGTGGTAGCCATCATTGCTTTCAGCTGTAACAAAGAAATGCAAAGCATATTTTCATTGCTTTTAGGAAACACCAGAGATACAGAACTTCAAATTTTCTTTCTAGGTAGTTCGCAATAGTTTGTACAGTTGTTTCACAACCCACTGATGAAAACCAATGTTGAACATCTAAGTCAAATAATTTACATAAAAACCCCAACATACTGCCATATTTTATAATTTTACTTTAAAGTTTCCTGCTCATTTATATCAGTGGTGTCAATGGATCTATGAACTTTTTATAACAGTGTAACAGAGTAAAGCATTGCTCAATCAATCTATCGTAGTGTAGTCAACACCTTGACTTACACTAGATTAGATTACTTATCTCTTCAGGATAACAGCATTGAGTTTGTGATAACATTTAGTGCAATTGAAAGGAGGAATTATCTTTAGAGTAACAGGTAACAGCAGTAACAATACACACCTTTTAATGTGCTGATAACAAAACAAGATTCGTCTTGGAAGTTTTGCACCATCTGAAGGGCAGAAGGAAAAAAGCCAACACAACACATCTTTAGCAATTAAATTCACATTTCTTTCAGGGCCAATGTAGATTTAGAGGAGAAGTATCAAGCATTTGATGTCTAGTCCTACACAGTCCTGAGTAACCCTGTCTATGAGATTATTAACATACAAGACTGATCAATTAAGGTCCTTGCAGTTGCTGGTGTATTTAAGGGAAGCTCACACTAAATGTGCTTGTCTGAAATTGATTTAGCTTATTCAGCATTTTACCATCCTCTTTGCAGTTACTATCCAGAAGGTTCTTATACCTCTCCAATTATTCTATTAAAGATTATGCTCTTTGTTGCTTTCAGTGCAGTTGTACTAGTTTAGACACGATTAAGGTAGTCCCTTTCCTAAAAATCCAACAGTGGTAATTACATATTCAGCTAAATGATGGAGCTCAGCTGAACTTACATTAGCATTTAAAGAATACCTGGAAATGGTAAACCCCAAGAAATGAACTCCCTGCTCAACAAAGGATTTGCTACTTAAAAGCCACCTCAGCAGCGTCCACCTGGCCATTTTGATCAAATATTAGTACAGATGCTGTGCTTGCAGGAATCATTTACCTGTTTGTATTTGTCAAGGAACAGGAACTGTAGTGAAACTGTTACAAGAAGCAAGGCAAATCATGGGAAGAACAACTAGAACCTAAAGCTATTTGAGTTATTCTTAAGAGGCAATTAGATTTTCACAAGAGCTGCAGATTCTCGTGACACCTTTAAATAAAGAGATTATTTCAGATCCACTATGAAAAGCCCATTTAAAATTAATCCTTAGTCAATACTTCCTCCCATCTTAGAGTAGCTACATGGGACAGAGGAGGTGAATTACCTTTAGGAGGCGTCTCATACAGATGAAGCAAATACTGGACACAACTTCATATAATAAGAGAGGTGTGACCAGAACCTCTCTGATCAGTTCATGAAATCCAGCTATATGGAAAGGCCTTCTAGCTACTGAGTATCATTCAAGTAGTGCATTTTTCAGCTGTAAGTTCTCATATCAAAATACTCTTTTCAACTTAGACTGATCTACCTATATTCTTTTGGATTTAATATCCAGCCTCTACTCCTTCAAATCCAGCTTTTCTGGCCAGTTTGTGTCTCTTTGCCTAATGATGCATGAAGTACATTCACAGACTGCCACACTCTTGCCACTATAGTACTAGAACAAGAAAAAATATTAGAAAAGCAATAGACCTTGTTAATAATTGACTTAAACAAATACTTAGAGCCTTATACCCAGGCTGGTTCATGCAATTCCCCTACCAAGAGCTGCCTCCAAGCATTTTGCATCCATAAAGCATCAAAGTTTCAGATTTAATCAGGCTGGAATAGCAAGGAGACTTCAGGAATAAGCATTAAAGCCTTCAATTTAGGCTCCAGTTGAGACCTATGCTCTGCTTCATTTGTTTTAAAAATGTTTCTTATAAATGAAGCTCCTTAAGTGATTCTGGTGCATGAATGAGTAAGTAATTTAGTAGGGGGAAAAGAGGAAGAAGGGCAACTCACTATTAACCTGTAAGTTAATGGAATGGACTAAATGAAGGCATCATATAATGGGACACAAACAGTAGAAGAGGTCAATAAATTATAGTGTGCATATAGTGACAGACCCAGTGCCTGGGAATCATGGGTCAAGACACAAAACTAATTGCCCTACAGATTTTAAAACTTACCTTCTTTGGGCAACTTACCTATTTAATTTTAAAAGTTCTTACTTTAGATCCTCACTTCAAAATGTATATAAGTAGCCAAAATGAAAAGAAATTCATAGAATCATTTAAGTTGGAAAAAAACCTCTAAGATCCTCATGTGCATTGACCTGGCACCAGCAAGCCCAACACTAAACTGTGTCCCCAGGTGCCACAGCTACATGACTTTTAAAACACCCCTAGGGATGGTGACTCAACCACTTCCCTGAGCAGCCTGTTCCATTGCTTGATAACCCTTTCAATAAACAAAATTTTCCTCATACCCAGTCTAAAATTTCCCTGGTACAACCTGAGGCCATTTCCTCTCATCCTGACACTTGTTACTTGAGAGAAGAGACAGAGCCCCACATTGCCACAACCTCTTTACAGGTAGTTGTAGAGAGTGGTAAATGACCAATTTTGTTTTGTTTAAAAAAAACAAACAAGAACCCCAACATCTTTTACAAAGCAAATGTCCTGAAACCACACCAAGATCAGTGCTGTGCATGGCTGATTCACTCCAAATATCTACTTTAACTTGTTGGGATTAATGGCTTTTACAATTCTCCCTTGAAGATGCATTCCATAATTTGAAAGTTTATTCTAACTTTAAGAAGTCAGACAACTGTTACATCTCTGATAAAGATGCAGCCCCCTTTAGCCCCCTTACCTCATTGCTCACTAACACATGGATCCCTGTGGGTCCCTGCCGGTAGATCCGATTTATCTGCTGTGGAGAAATGCTGTACAAGTTTGCAATCTTCTCCATTAATTCCAGCGTGGTCAACTCCTCTAAGAAGATTGCATGATACACTGCAACAAGTGGAAAGCAAATACAGATGGCACCAAGACACTCAGCATCAACAACCAAATGGGTTTAAGATGAAGGTTCAAATGGAATAAACAAGCTTAGTATTTTAAAGCATCCCCCAAATACCTGACTTGATGATTTGCAGAAAAAATACCCACTATTAGTACGCAGCAGGCAATTAAAGCACACACAACTTTTACCCAGAGGAAAACATGGGGACTAATTACAATTTGCGTCATGAGGCACTAAAACAGCCTTCTCATGAAGCTGCTTACATTTATCTTTTCCTGATTTTGAAGTTTAAAAAAAAGAATTCAACCAAATAGTGAAACACATGCTATGTCACACAAAAGCATTTGTAAATGCAAAAGCAAATGTAAAAGCATTAAAGTATTTTATTAGATACCATCCGCTGATAGGCACAAACTAAAACACACAATGTATAAGGTAACAACATGGATGACAGTATTGTTTTAGAAATCAAATCCAAATTATAGATACCAGGTAGGAAAGCTGCGCCTGTTAATTACTAAATGCAAGATTTAAGGATAATTTTTGTTCTCATTTGATTGTACATTGTGTCATGAGGGATGACAAACTCCTAAAAGCTTTGAACTTTCAAGAATTATAACCTCATTTTAAGACCTACCAGCCCTCCATTTCTCTGAATTATTTCAAGCAAGACATAATCTAAAGGGAATTGTGGATGGAAGGGTGATTTTTAATGCTACTAAGAACTGAACAGAGATTTCCCCTAGGCAGACAGCACCATTTGGAATCTGTAGCTGTGAAATCATAACCTAAGTGGCAAAACTGGGATAAACAGGATCCCTTCAAACACAAAGCACACCAAACTGTCACTCACAGGAGCCCAGGCAGAAAGCAGCATTCTCACCAGGTAAGTATTTAACAAAATCCATACATAAGAACTTACCACAAAGACTGCCATCTCCATTTTCTCGTTTTTGGTGGAGATGGGACCTGTTTTGCTCTGGTTCTTGACAGACATAAATTGTCATCTTGGGCCTTACATTTCTATAGGTTAATCAAAAACAGTAGTAAATTATTCAGTAGATCTGAAATAGTTCCAAGTCAGCTATGAAACAGTAAGAGATGGAATCATTCAGGCCGTGCATAAATAATAAACTAAGGGATAGTCTCGATGCTGGTGACTAGACAGCTTAGGATGTCTAGCAAGAGACCCCTGGGAGGTGATGCAGAGCACCTTAATCTTTTCAAGATCAGGTAAGAATAAATAGTTTACAGCACTTGCTAAGCAGTTCATCATACCTGCCTCTACTGATTTAAATTCTGTTCACAGAATTTATGAGGTTATGGCAATTAAAGTAAGTTTAAGAGTCATTTGAGGCTCCAGGGCTTCGTTTTTTTATTGTTTGTTAACTCTGATGGAGATGCAGTATAGGTTATTGTAGGCTGCGTATCTCATGAAATGATGCAAGCTATCAGCTGGTAGCAAATAGACCACTAGAGATACACATTATGCTGCTTTGTTTTGGCAACATTTTTGAGCTGTGCTTGGATTTGAATGTCATTGTGATCTCCAGTCCCTGAGAGAACCTCTCTGAAGTATTAAAAGAAAGTCTAAATGCTACAGCTCCAGGATTAACTTCTGGCTAACAATGAAATTATCAAGGGATCATAACAAAAAAATAGGAAGGAAATAGTACAAACCTTCCTTTAATTGCATTAAAGAGCCGAATTCCATCAGCAGGCCCACAGATTTGAACAAAATCTTCTTTGGACATCTTCAGTAAGTCGGCACCTACATATTTCAAATTGATTTTTCTTCAGAAGTTAAACAAATCCTAGCTTCCAAGTAGTATGTATGCGAAGCAGAAAAGGGCAGGGGTAGAGGGGGTAGAGAATCCACAAAGCTAAACCAGATAGATTTACACAGAGAAGCTGCAAATTCAGAGAAGTGTGCACTTCAAATCAATCATTGTGAAACAGAAAGCTGGAAGCTGCCAAAAGAACAGCGCTCCACTGGATAATACTCCAGCTAACAAGATATTTCACACAGGCCATCAAATGACCCAGTCTTCTGTAACTATCACGTTCACTGAGTTATTTCATCACATTGCAAATGAGAAAGACTGTCCTCATGTTTTCAACATCTCAACTACTGCCCCTTCCACCATCTTACTGGTGTGTACAACTGCTTAATGGGAGGGTACAGGAAGTGCCAGATGCTTCTTAAACATGCACAGGGACAGGATGAGAGGCAGCAGACAGAAGATGAAATGCTGATTAGATATAAAAAAAAATTTTCACGATCAGAATAGTTAAGTATTTGAAGAGGTTGTTTAGAGAGACTGGTATTTCCAACCTTGCAGATACTCTAAGGCAATTGCACAAGGCCCTGGACTTGCTTCAAAGTTGCACTTAATGAACTTAGGAAGTCCCTTCCATCTTAATTTATTTTCTTCCATTTTTACTTACTCTATAGGTCTACAAAGTTTTTTGACAAATGGTAACTAACCTAAGAACAAAAGAACAACCACACTGGATCAGACCAAGGATCACCTCAAAAGTGGCCAGCAGCAGATTCTACCTGAGCTGCACTTACAGAAGAGAAAAAAACCAGAATAACTGGAGTGTTTAAACTCACCCGAAAAACTTGAGAAGAGTCTACAGAATGGAGAGAACCTATTACGATGAAGCCACTGCTGGGCATCTTGAATAGAAGCAGAAGGAAGGAGATGCTACATTGCAAAAAGAATAAGAAGGTCTTGAAATGAACTGTTCACCAGTGTCCTAAAAGAGAAAAGCACCACATTAACATGATCTCAAGTACTTACATCATTGCTGGGAGGCAGGAGCTCCATTTGGTGGGTTGGAGAACTGTTGCTAAAGGAAATTATATAAAGTTGGAAGAGAAAAAAAAAAACAACATTATTTTAAATTTTACATTTCAGTGTCCATCCTCTTCCCCCTTCTCTATTTGGCTCAGCTTTCACAAATTACATCCAACTTGGCTTTTTCTTCTCTATCAGATTTTAAAAAGGTGTTCAAACTTTGGAACAAGAATAAAAAAAACCTGTCTACCTGAGGGTTTTTTTGATCAGTCGAGGTCCTCCTCAAGACTGAGAGACAAACTCAGGTTTACTGACCTCAGCCAAGATTCTCCATATGGCTGACTCACTAATGTGACATCATCTAAGCAAGAAAAGTGTAACCTACAGGGTGGCTGAACTTGAAATTCCGATCAGCGAGAAATATCCTAATTGAATCCACTGCCTAATAATAATTCTTTACAAAAATTGAATAAAAGACCTTATAATCCAACCCTGGTGTTATTTTAAGCCGTCAAGTGCCATAAATCATGCAAAACCACATTTCTACCAAATTCTCCTAAACACAGACTCCTAAACATATCAGGAACTTTACCAAAGGAAAAAAATACTCAGCAGATCTCTCTACTAACACAAAATTTTGTAATTTTGGTGTTTGTTCTTTGTCATAGGTTGAGGGGATTAATTGAAAATTAGTGATACATCATGTATTAATTACAACCTGGTAATTAAATTTTGTGGGAAGGCAGTAAGATGGCAGAGTCCTACCAAAAGAAAAAGGCCTATGCCAAATTCCTAAGAGAAAGGATGTAGCAGGGAGGATTTGTAAATACTGAAGGACACTGCTGTACTTTTCTGACACCAGTTATCGTCAGCATTTCAGAATCACTAGAGCTGTCTTGTTATGATGGCTATTTAATGAATTAAACGTGCCTTCATTAGTCTTTTGTTCTGCAATGGCATCTCAAAACCCAGGCCATTTTGTCCCAAACAGGATTTCTTTATGGCATTCACCTGGGAATTCAGCACCCCAAACTACCTCAAGACAGAAAGTAAGGAAGAAATACCAACTCTGAAGAGGTGCTGAAAGCCTCTAACACCTTGTGAGAAGATAGTGGGAATTGCATGGGTACAGGGCAGGGTGTGTTCTCATCAGGAATTGCCCTGGAGGCCCTCTGATGCTCACCTTCCAGCCACCATATAAACAGTGCATGTACAAACAGTACTCTGCATTACAGGGAATTCCTGGATGGAAGGTCTTAAAGGCTTTTGGAAAATACTTTCTGCTTGCTAGAAAGGGTGGTGCTCCTTAACATCATCTTCCAGAGTATGAAATGCATGGACACACAAAGGCTACCATATCAACAGGAAAGATAAAGCACGTGTTTGTTACATACCCATCTCCGAGGTTGAAGCTGTTGGGAGAACTGTTGTAGCTTGGAGATGGAGCATTGTTCATTTGATAAGGCACATCTGGCCAGGGAGAGCACTGTTGGAAGAAAGGCAGCAGGGAAACTTTCATAAGGTTGGAAATAAAATATTTGATTCTATTCTAATACCACATTCATGCTGTTGCCACGCCACTAACTTCAGCTCATCACTCCTGCTGGGAGGAGGAGATGGGCCATGGATTTTCTACACTGCTCTCCAAGTGGGCTGTCAGGGGGCCAGATTGATTCCAGTTGTGCATTCCACATTTCTTTCTCCCATTTCACAAAGCCTGTCCCCAAATAACACTGGGCCAAAGTGTGCACAGCTGTAAGTCAGAGCAATGCCAGTAAGTCAACTCAGACTGAAGGCAGCAATGATACAGAAATAACCCTGGTCTCAATTATAAATCCCTAATTAAATCCAGGCAAGAGTGACAAAAATGCTCCAGCGGCATTGCTTCAGGTTTATACCAGCAAAAGAGCAGAATTTAAACCAGCCTGCTGAAACCTCTGACCATTAGTCTAACAGCTCCAGTCATAAATGGGTATTAAATGGAGAAAATTTAAGATAGACAGACAGACACCAAGCTACTAAAAGCTTTCACAAATACAGGTCAGACTCCACATTCCATGACAGTAGTGAAAAACTAGAGTAACCTTGCTACAATTGGTGATTCTGTTCTGAATTTAAGTGACACTAATCAGCAGGAGAAATCTAGCCCTCCTGAACCCATCACCACCAAGAGCTCAAGAAAATGCTCTGTAGTGGCCTTGCTTACAATGATAAAAAGACAGCAAGTGCAGCTTTGGAGTTTTATCATCTCCACAAACACTAGCAAATATTTTCTCATCTCCTCAAGCACTGGCAAATATTTAAGTCTTTGGCAACCCACATTTCCCCACACAATATGTCAAAGTGCATCAGAGCTCATAGGAAGAGTCTGGGATCTGCCAACTCAGTAGAATTAGGTCTGTCAATCAAAAAACATGCTGGTTGTTTCCTGGCAACATGAGAAAAATGGAGTGGGAGAGACTGGATCTCACAAACAGGAAGTTGATTTAAATTAAGAAAAATTAACATCATTTTTGGAAGTCCAGCAAGCTGCTCCAAAAAAAATAAGAACTAAATCAAACAAGTCATTCCCATAGGGAGACTGAAAAACACTTCTAAATCTCTTTGAGTCTTGTTGCTGACTAATTCTGCAGCCTATGGTAAGTTTATACAAACATCTTAGTAACGACAGGGAGGGACAGAAACACATACAACTCGACATCAGATGCATCAGAATATAAGACAAGATAGTCCTAGAACAACCCAGAATCTTCTCAGATTTTGCATGTAACAACAGCTTCATAAGCACATTCACAGAAAAACAGATTAATAATTTAATCAGACAGACTGTTCATCTGCTCAAGTGCCCCAACTCCAACATGAGCTTTTGCCAAGAAGTTCTGAAAAAAAATGCAGACAACTGTTTTCACACAACTGGCACCTGAAGGCCATGACAAGTGCCCAGGAGCACAATGAAAATTGAGGAAGTTGTTTTATTTTTTATTTTTTTAAAACCAGGCTTCTAAGGGTTGGTTTATACCCCAAACCATAAGAAGCTTTGGTATCTTTCATAAATCTCAACAGTGAGTAATTTTATAATTTCACTGCACTCTCAGTTTCACTGAGATCTGAGCATACACATCTCCATAAGCATCTCCAGGGCTCAGATGCTGTTTTCTTTCAAATTTATCTCCCAACATGATGTAGTATGATGTGTCTAAAACACTTTACCTCTGTGAGAATAGTTGTCTCATAGGAAGGCTGATACTTCTCCTTCTCTTGGGTGGTCTTCTTTTCCATTTTTTCCCTGTCAGTCTTCTGTTTTCTGTCTGCTCCTTTAGGCTATAAGTACAAGCACAGGCTCTCCCTTATGCCAAGTATTACAAGTTTGGAGACAGAGGCCAACAGATTTATCTAATCAGTTCACAAAAGCCTCCTTACGATTTACAGGAATTCTACATACGAAACAAGATCAGATCTGCATTTTCTAGACAAAAGAATTAATCAAAAATCCCTTCTGTTTCTGTACATCCACCACTAATGCTTGCTGCAATTCTAAAATAGGCTGACCACAGTCCTGAGAAGTGATTCCAGCAATTTCAGTCCGTAAGTTATGCACCTCAACTGGCATTTGTACCATCTTTCCAGAAGCAGGAAAGACACTGCTCACAGGAACAAAACTGGAGCAGCAGATCCCTTGAGAAAGAGCCTATGGATACTTTGTTGTTAAGGTCTGCCATGCCCAGATTAGGAGCTTCAAAGATGCTCTTTCTCTGAATCTTTTTCTCCTCCAGGTATCACAGAGAAAAAAACTCTGCTCCAACAACAAAAACAACAAGGTATTTAAGATCTCCATAATAAAATTTTATTGTTTGTGGAGGAGTCAGTCAAAGAAACTGAAGATGTCCTAATGTCTTGATTGCCTAGGAGCATCAAAACACACTGGATACCCTAAATATCTCAGTATTTTTGTAGTGTTTGAGGCACAATGGACTGGCACAAGTCTTGGTGCAACACTTCAACTAGAATTACTGTGTAGGTCAGTGTTTGTGCCACCCTGTGCACAGGTGTCCTGTAAAAGATCTTAAGCATACCCAGTTAAAAGCCTGTTCTTTTACTCCATTTGCATTGCTCCTATACAACGTGCATTTTTCACAATCCTATGCATGTTCCTGTGCCTTAATCTAGTTGATGACAAAGCCAAAACTACCTCATACCTTGAAAACTTTGATCTGGCAGCTTGCAGAATGCAAGTGTTCTGTGTATTCACCATTCTCATTCTGCTTAAAGGTGTCGATTTGCACCCGGAAGGGCACCCCTTTCTCTCCTCCATGTTTCCGTGGAGTAAATTCTGTGCTGATGCAATGTACCTGGCAAAAACAGAAGCTGTGCTCATCCCTGGAGACAGTTGGAACCTGTGATCATCTGAATTTCAGATACTGCCTGAACATGAGGTTTTGGCTCCTCACAAAAATCTGAGAGGCGGAAGAGTTCATATGTTTTCATTTCTGTTCCTTTTGACAAAATAATCAGGAGAACAAGCAGCTTAGAAAGAAAGAGGGCTTCAGGAAAAGCATCCTTTGCTTTAAGTAAATCACTCATTCAGATTAAAAACAGGTAACTGATGCACAGAATGAAAAATAGTCATGAAAGAGGAAAGCAAGGAAAACTAACAGGTCATGAACAGTTTCCTCAAGATAAAACCTATGCTTATAAAATAACACCAGTGACTGAGTATTTTTTAAAGAAAATCCTGCCAGTAGCAGATAGTACTCCAACTTCAACAAGTAGCCAGTAAATTGGTTTAGTGAGTATCCTACAAATTAATTACACGTGATTGTCACATGAATTAGTAATTAACATTAATTACTAATGTTAATTAGTAATTAATTGTTCATGTACTGCCTATTTTGTCTCTTCAGGTCTTTAGAAGATACCTAACCACTGTATTTACCACAAAAATATGACTTATCTCTTACCTGAATAAATGCTGAAGCTCTCTTTGATGGATCCCAGAGAAATTCAACAGTGTTCAACTGGGTCGGGCTAGCCCTGGGATCCAAGATACCAACTGACAGCGGGATATCTGTAGAAGAAAACCCCTAAAATTTTAAAAATATTAAATTGAAGAAGAGAAAGCATTTCCATACAATCAGAACATGCATGCGAAAGCAAAGCCATCAAAGACATCTCTACTTGGGACCTACAGCACTAGATCTCCTTCCCTCCCAACGACATACAGGATTCATAAAAAACCCAGACACCATACAAGTGAACACTCCACACACCACTCATCTCCCCAGCACTGCAGAGGTGGCACAATGAGAGTCTCACCTATATCAAGGATGCGGTCCCCAGGCCGGCTCCACCTCCAGCCCTCGAGCTGCTGATGCTCTGTGTACTGCAGGCGGCGGTCGTGGAAAACTACACGAATTATGCTCTGTTAAAAAAAGACAGCAATATGAACAATGTGATCCAGAATCCTCTCTCAAGATGACTTTGGTTTTCCAGAGTAGAAGCAAAAGCTGATCTGTTATGCTTCTCACCCCCATTCATGAGGGGAGTAGAGGGGTCCACATAAGAGACCCATTACCACATGTATCGAATTCCTAAGGGACCCCTGAGAAAGAAACACACTTCCCCCTTCACAGGGCACATCTCACAGGAGTAACACAGCCCTGTACAGCTTTCTGGGATTCACTCTGGAAGCACTTATAGCAATGTCCACCTAATCTTAGGTGTCATGGCATGTAAACATCACTATACTGCCTCAACACTCAAAAAGGCTCATATGGGGGTAATATTTAAGGTGTCTGTACCATGTCCCAACCCCAGTATATCCCATTCTGATTTGCAAATGTGGAAGCCAGCTCACCTGTCCCTGCACTGGTGGAGCCAACAAGTCCAGACACCTTGTCAGTGGGAATTAAACTTGATTCCAGCCATTAAGAGCCAGTCATTGGATTTGCCCCAGAGTAGTTAAAGGTAGGTAGAGTAGAAAAGCATCTGTAACAAGAGGCCAGTCTGCAATGGTGCAGCCATGCCAATAACTGGCAAAAATAGGCTGGAATAAGGGCAATCCCCAGGGCAGACAAGTCCTAAGTACTCCTATCTTATATGTTCTTTTGTATATTCAGAATGCTACACTTACATGAGTTCATGACCCCTAGCATCCCAGTTTCTCAAGCCCACACTCTTGCTGGGGATTTCTGAATCAAGTGACCAAAGCAATTTTTGCCAGTGAACCTGAGAAATGCCCAAATCAAACCCTAGCTTCAAGATGCAAACAAGCCACAGTGGGAACACCTGCAAAATTGGAATCCCAATCCACATACTACCTGAAATAGACCAAAGAACAAAGAGGGAATGGCCGAAACTTGGACAACATTTGAAATCCAAATTGGAATACAAATTTTGCAACTAGTTCCCACTTCTCAAAGGAAGTCCTGAGGCAGAACAGCCAAGAATTGAAGGTTGGATCCAGAACCAGGGCCCAGACCAATGTTTTTGAATTTCAACTGTTTTGGCAGTGGAGGAAACAACAGGAAAAAGTCCCCCAAACCAAATGGTCAAGTTCTATATGTGCATCATTAAGCCCATTACCAAAGTAAACTGGAACTATACAGAATCTGCCTGGCAGAACTATATAAACCCTGGGCCCTCCATTTCTCACATAAGAACCCAGGCAATGTTGCTGCAATTCAATAGGGAGACAAGTCTGCCTCTCCACACCTTTGACCATGTTCACCACTGAACTTTGGGATTCCCCTGAACCCAATATTCATAGTGAAACTCTGGGGTCATGATCACAAACAGAATAAAAGTTCCCCTGAAGCCCTGCAAAGCCAAGCTGCATAGTCCCATGAAACTAGCACTCAACAACTCCATCACCCCTGCTCCCATTAAAAACAATGGCAAAGTGTTTTCCATTGTCTCAGTGGGAGCAAGGTCAGGCCCTCCATTAAAGGCTGTATGTAGTAGCAGGAAGAAAAGAAATCTATATTTCTCCTTACCTTTACATATTTTGTGTTTAAATCTTGAAACTCTCCCAATTTCCTATTCTCAAGTAGACGGATTTCATAAGACTGACCTAGAGTTTAAGGAAACATTTCCAAGGTGTTTAATATGTTGTAGCAATGAGAGAGTCATGCTGGCATTTATGTGGCTGATAAAGCATACGTTTGATCAGGGAAAGCTTATTTTTGCTAACATAATGCATTTGCTCCAGTAATCAATAGGCATTAAAGCATAGCAGAAATCTGAGGGGAAGCTTTGCCTTTTGGCAGCTAAAAGCTCTCTATTAGGGCATCAATTATAGTTGTCTCCTGGGGCTGCTATGGTTTTCTGGTCACCCTCCAGAAAGTCACCAGGGTGTCTGAGGTAGTAGTCCCCCCATGCCACGTGGCTGTAACAGCGCTGCCTTTGTCTGTCCCTCTGCTAAAGCAATTCTGCCAAAGCAATGGTTGTGCAAAGAGGTGCTGGCACAACAGGTCCAGGAACAATTCTGCAGAGGATGGCGACTGGGGAAAACCTTGCCTTCTTCAGGGAGCAGTCACATCTGTAAGGTGTTTTGGTGCACCACAAAAACAAAATTTGCTTCATAAGGCCTGGAAAGTTGCTGCCAAGGGCATAAATATTCCCTCAGACCTGTTTGGAGGCAGCAACGAATATTACAGCATATGCAAGGACCAGTTGCGGGAAGGGAATTCACACTCCACCACCACCCTCACATATGGAATTTACTCAATTCAACAGAATTCAGCTAACTGGTTTATGAAATGACATCTCTTTGAGGCTGACAGCAGACAAAGGAGACTGATGGCTCGATACCTTACACACAGAAATGACTAAGACAGTACAAAAGCTCATTGTACTACACCAAGGCTTTACAATAAACTTGCAACCAGTACCAAGGCAGGATAGGATCATTAGGATTAATGGAACATATGTGTACATTACAGCTAGCTTTTCTTGTTCATCTTGCTATCCTCCCTTTTCCTGCTATACAGGGTATGACAAGGTAGGCACCAAGGAGAAGACTGGTTGGGATTCTCTGGCTCAACCAGTATCGCTGCAGAACTGGCCCTGCAGAAAACTGCAAAACAGATCTATCGTCCTCTAAGCATCTTCTACCAGCAGAGACAAAAATGCTAAATTTTTTGATCTGGATTTAGAAATGGAAGACTTATGACAGCAGATGTGTAAGAGAGGCAGACCACCTTTTGACCGTATCCACAGAGCAGAGAGATAATTGTGCTTATTCAGCTGGCTGGTAGGTAGGAAAAGGAAAAAAAAGGAAGGACAAGAGAGGCCATACTGAAGCCCCAAATGTTTGCACAACAGCCCTACTGATATTAGTAGGAGTTCTGCAAACAGGAAATGACCCTTGAATCCAGCAAGTGACTTAGGGCATGGGGAGAGCACAGAATAAACCATATGAAGTAGCAAAACAACCATGGAAACATGCACAGATCTTTACTCATTTCTTGGTAAATAACTAAAACAAAATTACAACAGTGACCTGCCTTTGAAGACTGCTGGACAACAAAAGTGGATTTTGTAAACCACAGTCCTGAAACTGAAGTCTTCCATACTTAAAGTTTAAGTATGGAAGACTTTCTAATGTTCCCACTGATACATGTTAATACTGTTCACCTGGCAAATTTTAGAGATATGTACATAATCAAATATATTTAGCATTAAAAAGATCAAGATCAGGTTAAAAAAAAAAAAGGTTTTTTCTCAGAATCACAGAAAAGACCCTTTAGACTATCAAGTCCAACCATTAACTTAGGAATGCCAGATCCACCACAGAAACATGTCCCCAGATGCCATGTGTGCTGTACTACATACTTACATGTGCTGTACATATTTATTTATGTTGTAGGAACTGGCTGCCCAGTGGTTCAGTGTGGAGATACACTTCACCAGCTATAGAGTGATACAGTTCATCATCTTGAACCCATTTACACAGCCAAGCATCTCTTGCACTCACAGTTCATTCCCATGCAAATATGAGGCTAACTAATCATTACAGAAGATCAATTTAGCTTTAGAAAGCATACGACAGTAAAATACATCTGTGACTGTACTCAGGGGTAACAGGGACAGCAAAATGTAGTGATATGATCTGTGTCACGGAGGAAGGCAATGGTCAAACCAGAAGCATTATCAGACATTCAGCAAATATTTTAGGAACCAGCAGATTTTTGGGACACCCTTGTGTACTGACACACACTCGCTCTTTGGTCAGCTTGATCTGCTTATCTCCAGTTACAATGAGACAAAAGAAAACGGGCATAAAACCATCATTCATGTTGCTTTCAAACTAGCATCAAGCACTCAGAACTCTGCAGCGTGCCATCTCTGACCCTTTGCATGGGATAGGGACCAAACTGCAGCCTGGCAGGCAGTGGGCACCACACATCTCCACCTGACAGGAGTGATTCACCTTGGAGGGAGTCACAAACAGATCCTGCATACCAGTGAAAAAGAAACTGCAGTGTAGACAGAGTTAATATTAAACAGAAAGCCAAAGAGGAAATAACTTGCTTTGATGAAAGATATATGGGTCATCTGATGGAAGCCCTGGAACGCAGTTTATGCCATGAAAAACCTCAATCAAAATGGTATTTTATGCTAACTGCTTTCCCCTTGAACTCTGAATGTTTAACTTGAGTTGCTACATGATTATCAAACAAGACTGCTCCCAGCCAGGCTTCAGAAAACATGAGGGTTTTTTCCCCCTCTCTGAAACTCCAGCAGCGAGAATTTGGTCCCAATTCTTCCAAGTTCCCTTATACATATATATATCTTCTGGTAATGGTTTATTAATTTATTCTCCTTAAAGCTTTCCAGCAAATTCATTGCTTTGTGGCTTATGGTACTCAGAATTTATTAGCATGGACAGCATTCAGATATTTGTACTTTTACAGCACCAAACTGCTTGGATTATACTTTTTCCTAGAAAAATACCTTCCAAACTTTGTTCCCCCTATATTTTCCACCATCACTACCAGCAAAACTCCTGAAATGGTGAATTACAATCTCAGCCCTGCAATTATTACTGTAGGGAAAAAAGGCTCTAAAGAATGACCACTTGGATGTTGGAAAACAAAATCCCTTCGTAAAATAAAGTGAATAATAGCAATCTAACCTGAAGAAAGCTGAACTCCCCCTGGCGTCAAAGAGGGCAAAGAAGTCACACAAATTTGATACACAGATCATTTATGAATCCTGCATCGCTGACTCACCAGCATGAGCAGGCACACACTGACAGTTTTCTGCTAAAACTGAATCAGTAACAGATCATTCTTAGTCAGGTATCCAAATCCATAGAGAATCATGTCTGTGTGAGTAAACAATCTGCATTTCCAGTTCCCAAGTCAGAGTAGCTAAGCCCAAAACAAAGCTGAAATACAGAGTTTCTCCATACTGAGTTTTTCCATCTGTCTCAGATGGAAACACAGATTAATACAGGTCAGACTACAACTTTCCAAGTCAATATGTGGTGGTAAAGCTGGAGAAAGGAGCAGAGGACACCAGCACTGAGACTGCAGTGATCAGATTGAAAAGCCCAGGTCAGGTGGAATACTGGACCCACGCACAGGGGCACCTAAAGCACTTCTGTCACCACCTGAAATGAAGGGGACACTTTGCAAGCAATCCCCAGCACAGCTGATGCTGCAGCAGCTGCTGCACGTCTGTATGACCCAGTGCTCCCCTCACTCACAATCCCGCCCTACCTCAGGCACAGAACAGGACAGTAATAAATATTCAGAAAACACAGCACATTCCTGAGATGCAGTTTGTCTCCCAACTTCATTGAAAACTTCAGGGGCACCAACAAAAATCTGGGCTGGTGATGATATACTGTAATTTCTATTTTAAACAGACATTCAACAGCAAATTTATGTAATCTCCTCCTAGGCTAGAGCTTGAGCAACTCATTTTACAAAGTAGTACCCACCCTGGTCCAGAGAGTTCCTGGTTCATAATTCATGAAGCAATTCCACCTATCTGAAGGAAGATTTACAGACTGCTTACTTTTTAAAACTTGCATTGTCTTTGATAATTAACATACATTAAATGTGGGCACAACCACTTAATGTGAAGACAGCAGAATTGAAAGTCAAGCACTTACTACAGATGAAAAATAATTTAATTCAACACAGGAATGGTTTCACCTGTTCAAGAAGTTTAAGAGCTTACTGATTTCCATGGAATTTAGACAGCCATCAAAAATTTTAGGTAATTTCTGAGTACAAAAGATTATCACCATTTCAAGCTCAAAGTTACATTTTGTTCAAGTATTATTTACTACACACCCACAATATCCTGTTTGCTTTTCTTTGTTTTGGTGTTACATTTCAAGGGCCACTTGCACTATGCATTTTGTGGTTTTATCCACAATACACCGACACAATACACTAATTTCCAATTAGGATGCTGATATTCCAGGCTGATATGACTCAGGCCTTACTTTATCTAACAATGTAGCCTTTCCAGAAATTAATTAAACCCTAATCTTTGAATAAGCAATATCAAAAAAAAAAAAAAGTCTGTGGAAAAGGGAAAAAAACCCAAACAACAGAGGGTCCTCTTTCTCAGAACGGATCCACACAGCACTAGACAGAACCAGCCTGGAAACTGTTTGATTATTAAGTCAAGCCAATAAAAATTCCATTTAGCAACTTTATATGGACATCCTAAAGAGTGCACAGATAAAGGCAAAGGAATGCTGACAGTCAAATGCACCATGCAGGAGGAGGGGGAGAGAAAAAACAGCAAGCATTTATCATACCAAAGCACATCCAGCAGGCAGGAGGATCACCTTTGAAACAGCCAAACACAACTATCCAGGGCAGCAGGCACACACAAAGATTTTTCTGACAAGAAAGATTAATGAACCCTCAGGGTAAACAGACAGAGTGGCAGAGCTGGCATGTGAACTTGCATGCTTGATGACACACACCTTTTTCACCAGTCACAAGCGAAAATAAAAATTAGCATAAGAGTTGCTCAAGTGTCCCATGTGTGGACACTACAGGACAAGAAGCAAAAACAGAACCCACAATCCCTGAACCACAAATGACAGTGGATATTCTGCAGTTGCTTACTGTAGCCTCATTTGACAAGATGCTGTAGATGTTTATCCAGTGGATATTACGAATTCACCAGCTACACAATAGGCCACCCTGGAAGTTCCCACTATGCTAGGAACATGGAAATCCTGCAAAGGAGGACAAGCTGTGGGCCAGGAAATGCAGAAGGGACACTAGAGTCATTCTAACACTGCAGGCCCATCTTGCCCCACATCCCATCTTCAACACAGCAGCCAGAGATGGAGCAGGGTCAATACAGCCAGCCTTTTCTTCCTTGCCACAACTTCTCCGTTTCTGCTATTCAGCGTCCAGATTGTATCTGCACTGAGCTGCCCAGTCATGACCAATGCTCATTAACTTTTCCGTGGTTTCCTTCTGAATTTGCTTGTACTGTGGCAATCAGAATCATCATTTACACATGCCTCGCTTTAGCATTGACAGTCTGGGCCTTCATCTGCCTCCTGCCTCTCCCCTTGCAAAAAGCCACTTTAGCTCCACCACGTTTTGTACCCTGGAGTTTAACACCAAGGATTCCTGCTCTGCTTGCCCCTACCAATAGGGCAGCAATGCTACAGGAACACAGCACACCAAAACTCAACTCCTAATTCTACCAGCACACCACAGAGCTTCACTGTCGTGTCGCTTTTATGTTTTGCCTCCTTTTACAATGTGCCCCCAGTTCAAGGGGGCTTTTCTTGCCCCCTTTTTCTACTTCCCTACCTCTTTCTTGTGGGAAAGCCAAAGACCTGCCTCAGAGCCCAGTTTGCTGCAGGAAAATTTCCTTGCTCATTTACTATATGAACATTTTTCTGAGTCCTACTCTCCACAGACTTTTGAAGACTGTCTATTCTACAGTGGTGACAATTCATAGCTAACAGGCACTAACAGAAATATCCCTCATTTACAATGGTTTCCACTCAAGAGAGGGAGGTGCATTTAAATCCCTAAAGAATACAGTCTCACTTTGAATCAAGGACACAAAACAAGCCAGCAGATTCAAAAACACTTCTAGCTGTTAACTTCGGTGTGTGCACTTGGGTTTCTTATGCATAGACTTCATCCACTTGATCTCATCTAATCCAAACCCTATTATAAACTTTGATTTTTAATACAAATTAATCAGTGAAGAAGTTATGGACCTCCAAGGGAAAGGTGGAAAAATACCTACCCTGTGAAAATAATTTCTTCCTGTATTTTTACTTCTCTAGCATGTACTTGAAACACTCAGGATTATCTCAGTCACATCTGTTCAGCTCAGAAAACCTCAGCCCTCTCTGTGTAAGTAAAAAAATACAGTTTTTTTCTGGTTTCAACCTGTTTTAAGTCCATTTGGACAAGAGGTTTTATAGCTCTGAAGGAGTAGCTTTGTGTGTAATATTTACTTGAGTTTCAGATAACTAAAAAGAATGATCCTGGGTGAGGGTGCTGACAAGGGATGCAGAAGAGCTGAGTATGGCTCCTGACCCCACCCAGCAGCTCCCTTAGATGCCCTCAGGTTAAGTCCCTTCCTTCACCACATTTCTGCAATAGGGAACCGGGAGAAACAAGTCCCACTCCCATCCGTGGCTGCTCAATCAGGCTGCTACCATAGGGCAGGGAAGGAGATGGGATCAAAGCCAACTGTACCTTCCACACTGATCACACGTGGCACCAAGCTGCGACAGGAGGAATATCACTGCTTGCTGTCTAGTTTCAGGAACACGTAATAAATGCTTGGTAGGATGCAAATGGGAGGGAAAAAAAAGGGTGCTTTTTTCCCTACCTCTTTAGGAAAAAAAAGTATATTCACTTATAAAAATGTGTATTACTCCTACAAAAACACCTAATCACATCAAACCTACAGTATTTTTCAAGCTTCTTACTGCTACCAAAAATGTGATCCTTTAGGATACAAATTAGAGGAAACTAAATGGAAAATTTCTACATCATCTCACATGGACAGTAACATTCACAGAAACATCAAATCCTGTAAAACCACAGGCAAAAAATTCTTTGACATAATTAAAGGAATCTCAAATATATATGAATAACGAGTATAAAAAATAAAAAAAATTATGTGGAATATAAAGTAAAAAGTCTTCCCAATATTTCCTTACTTCTTACTACATT
This sequence comes from Cettia cetti, assembly GCA_013401135.1. Taxonomy (NCBI): domain Eukaryota; kingdom Metazoa; phylum Chordata; class Aves; order Passeriformes; family Sylviidae; genus Cettia; species Cettia cetti. The sequence goes on along the minus strand of VZUI01028942.1, from coordinate 16,133 downwards.
CTGAGGAACTTCTGAGCACTCCCTTTTTCCACAGACATTGAAGATTTATGGGGGAACAAAATGCAGTCTAGGGGTTTCCAGTAGGAGTTGTGCACAGGCTACAATCCAGCAAGTTCACAATCCCGTTTGAATATCATCCAGATGTTAGCAACAGAAGAAAGGATTACAAAAAGAATAGAAAACAGCCTCTTGGTTAAAAGACAACTGAGATTCTAGCTTCCTAGGGACAACAGAAGTCAGATGCTCTACTTACGCAGAGGTGCCCTGTCATCTGAAGCAAGATTCATAGTGAGCTTTGGGATGGTGTGGTTTGGAGACAGGGTTGTTTATCCTGGGCTGCCAAGTGAAGACAGAGCTGCCAAACATATGGGGAAATTGCTTCTAGCGCAGTTAATGGCTTCAGCTGGGACACCAGAACCTACTCAGAGCTGTCTTCAAAGTCAGGCAGGAGACAAATTCCTTCTCCAAAGACGAAGTGTACCACAAGAACCAAAAACACCAAAAGCCACTCAGAAATGGGAAAGACAAATTAGCTTTGTTAACCATTTCATTTTTTAAGCCATCCAAACACAAGGACAGGGTGGAAAGGGGTCAAGGAGCAGTAAGGCACCCCACAACAATTAGGGAAAAAGGATGTGTGGGTAGGTGGGCAAGCACCAGGGAGCACCTGGTACTCAGAGTCTCAAGGACACAAAGCCACTGCTGTGTCTGTGATCTCAGGCAAGCGTGGAGTGTTTGTTCACATGGGAGGAGCCACCAGCAGCAGAGCTCCACTGCCCAGAGCCGGGACAGTGATGGCAGTGACTAGGAGGAAAAGAGGTAGTTCCTAGCATGGGACAAAGCAAAAATATCCTCACCAATAGAGCTATAATTAAACCAGAAGCACACCCATCCAGAGCTGGTCACTCAGCCTTCTCTACACTTCATTTAGGCAAATAGAGAACTGTAGGAACAAGGAAAGTACAAACATCCAGGCAGTTGTGACCCCATAAAAACTCAATTACGTAGGAGCTAACGTCAATATAAAACAGCTTTTTTCATTTACTGTAAATCTCAGTGTTTAAAACTAGGTTCTCTGGCTGTAGAAGATTAGACAACTGAATTTGAACTTTAGACTTTTTAAGGGAGGCAAAGGTTCTCTTTTGCCTCCTGCTGTAAGCAACTTCATCTCCAACTCAAACAATTAGGAATCTACTCCAAAGCATCCTCTTCAGCTGTTCCTTGCACAGTGCTCCCTGCACCTTTCTTTGGAGAAGCAACCAGAGGACGTTTGCAGTTGAGCTGAGGCAGGACAACATCCAACAGATTTTAAATGCAGCACCACATAAAATGTACCAATTTATGCACACATATCTTGAACTTGGATATATGCCTTGGCATCCTGGGGGTGAAATCTGGGGCTTTTGTTTAGGTGTGACCCAGACTCAAACAAAGTCCATCATTAGGTTTATGTACCATTTGCTAACGCACCTCTACAGCAACACTGCCAAACGCATAAGTTCTCTCAGATGTTAGTTGTTTTTTCCTCATGGCTTGGGCTTTTGGCTTGTTTGTTTTCTGAACCATCTAGGACTGGCACTAAGGCTGACTCCTGGAAGACACCATAAAGCAGAGGTGTCCAGCCTTCCAAACCCTAACCAGCTGTACACTACAATCTTTGCACTGCCAAGAACCACAAGTCACACACCGCAGATCGGGAGAGCTGAACAGAGCCCAAGAAAACGTTACAGGCAGATGACGGCAAGTTACTCGGAAGTACCACTGGGACACTGGGCTGGATTTCTCACACAGCCTGCTCTCAGTGACCCTCTGCCACCAAACTTAGCCTCCCTCTAGATGAAGTAATTAACATCTGAGATTCTGAGCCAGCCCAACACTGGTCATGAAGCAAAATCATGACTTGAACAGCTCACAGTCCACATGTGGTTCTGGCACTACAAGCTGATTCCCTTGGGCAATGACTTTCAGGTTTTTGTGATTTTTGACATTCTGTTTTCTAAAAGAATTACTTTATTTCCTCATATTTATTAGTGTTCTGATCTACTGTACACAGTGCTTGTTTCCTCCACATTCCTCCTGCTGCAATTTCTGGAACCACCTTTCATTGCTTCCATCTCTGTCCCTGTTTGAAACTGGTTTCAACCAGCCATGGTCAAACCACACCCCATATGACTGCAGACCATGGAATATGCACTGCATCAAGCCATCTCGCTGAAGCAGTGGTTTGTAATATGGTTGCTGGTTGATTGTTTGTCTGAAAAACCCTATCCACAAAAGACACTGAAATAGTGCTAAAAGGCAGGCTAGTTCCAGAAACGCTAGGATTGTTGTGCTGCAGACTTCTGGACAGTGTAGTTCTGTTGACAGATGTGATTCCTGACCAAAGGAGCAATGCCAGCTCCCAGTGCAAAGACAGCACCTTTACCAGTCTCAAAGACGGAAGGTGGAGTGGTGTTGAGACACCATACTAATAAGCCTGTACTTTGTCCCATCAGATGAGTAAGCCTCCTGAGATCCAGTAAAGACCTCTTAATGAAGGAACTGCCCTAAGGTTCAGCAAACTAATACTGTGTTCAATTTGGCTCCAGTTTCCCAAGGAATGTGGGAAGGCAGGGGGGGAAAGAGATCAGGAAAGACAAGTGTAATGAGTCAGTCTTTGGAAACCAAGCTACAGATTTGACTCCAGTTACCTCATTTACAGGCTGGTTCTAGAGTTGTAGCCAGAGAGCACTCATGGTTTCAAACTGGAACAGACTCCAGCAAACTTGGGATTCTGCCACTGTTGAATGTCCCCAAGTCAACTTAACAGCTAAGCTCACTCCGTTATGCTCCCTCACAAATACTTCCCTTGCCCCTTGGTGGAAACACTGGTCTCTGGTTTCCAGCTCCAGAGTTCTCTCAGCCTCCATCACTGGGGAGGGTCCAGGCCAAAGACCTCTTCCTCTTCGACACTACTGACCATCCCTCTGGGTCTGTCCTGCAAGAAGCAAGGCTCAGGAGAAGCCATTATGCTCCACAAGCCCTCTCCCACCTGTACACAAACACAACCACTGGACAGTCTTCCTTCCTAGGCCATATGAAGACTTTTCAGATCTCATGTGAAGCTCGCCACTGATTCCTCTTCTATCTCTGCTATGCAACTTGGCGCTCAGTTTGCTACCCAGTGCTTTCAGCTTTCCATAGCCCATAGTCAGGTCTGACAGAGCTTTCTTCCATGCAGTTCTGCGTATGGACATTCCTGAGCTGGCCCACTCACCACCACTGAACCAGTCATGTGTGGAGAATGTGTTTCAGGGCAGGAAGCAAAGCTGCTTCAGAGTGACAAAAGGTCAGTAACTGAGTGAAGAGCTAAAGCTGAGAAGGAACATTTGAACAGCAAGCGGCAAGAAACACCCAGCAAGCAGAAAACCCCAAACCCTCTACTCACAATTTGGGAAAGCAACCACACTGGATGTGAATTGCTTTGTTGGTGCTGGGACAATCACCGTGTCTTTGTATCTACCTTACTACAAGCCAGGCATGACTGACACAGGCAGGGCAGAGGGACATTCATTAATGAAGTCTCCATTTGCTAAAGTAATCCATTACAACACTCAAGAAGGGAAGTTTTATGTAACAGTGCTTGGCCAATCCACGATAAATACAGAGAGAGGTTAAGGTGCAAGAGGTGTCCCTTTGCTTACAGCCAGCACAAAAGCTGATAAGGTGTAGGGAATGGTCTTAAATTGCTTCACAAGATGGCTGTGGCATTGTAGCTGCGTCACAGTCCTTTGTAGCCAGCCAGTTCTTCTCCCATGCCACAAGCATTGGTTCCGGAAACCTCAGCTGCCTCGAGGTCCCATTCAAACACCTCCTCAAGCTCATTGAACATAACTCTACTAAGGGGATTAATTTTCTGACAGACAGAGCCTTTGAATCCTCATCCCTTTTTAACCCACCAATAGCCCACTAACAGAGACTAGACATGACAGCTTCCCAACCTGGCCCCTCTGCACAGCTGCCAGCCTCATCCCTGCTTTGTTCCTCCAGGCCTGCACGGCTCCATGCTCTTCAGGGTGTATTCTGCAAAGACACATCCCACCTTGAGGGATGAAAGACATGATATCCAAGAAATGCCAATGAAGGCGGAAGCAGTGTCAAGATGTAGCAGTAGACAACTCCTTGCAATGGTAAGCAGGACAAAGTCTAACACAACATGGTCTATCTAAAAGGCAGTAACAGTCTTACTTTGCAAAGGAAAACTGGACTGCTCCATTCACACAGTTTTTTAAAAAACTCATGGTATTGCGTTAAGAGTTACTGAGTGTCTAACATTTTCCCTGCCAAGGTAAAAAAGTAGACACTGCTTCATGTACGCTACAATATTTGGCTGTCAACAGATTTTCACTAAAAAAATCTTTAATTCCTATACAGGAAAGAACTGTGTTTCATAGAAAGATTAATCTCAATCTCACAATTGATAAATTCCAGTACAACCTCCTGGGATCTGCTGTGTTTAGATGAATAAACTGAGATGACACAGTCACACATCCCAAGCATCTTTTGATCCTGAGAGACAGAACAGTACCAGCTTACGTGATAGGAAATACCTGGCTCCTTGGGTAGAGCCTGCAGTACTTCACTGATCTTTCTGTGGGGGTTCTATGGGTCTACCAGCTACCAACACAGATCCAGCAGCCAGCTGCACCTGAGGTCCAAGTCCAAGGCAGGTCAAGGCTCTGATTTCTACCAGCATTAGAGAAACCTATCCAGGGAGGCACCCAAGTGAGCATCCTCCTCAGTGCATGAAGCTTAAAGAGCTGGAGCAGTATCCTGAGGCAGGAGAAGATCTCAGTAAGAGGTCAGACAGCCTTCTTGTTAGGCCCTGTTTTACAGCCTGGCAGAAACTGAGCATAAATATGTTTTAGCATAATCTGTGCATGGAGAGGTCTGATCCTCTCAAGACCCACACACAGGAGGTGCTGCAAAGTGACAGCCAAACACCAACCACAGATGTGTCTGCACAAATGCTGCCAAAGAGGGGAAAACTACACAGAGAAACAAAGTGTTTGTTTATCCAGCAGTATGAACTAGTCTGTGAGATCGGCTATAGAGGACTTTGCTGCACTGAACCCTGGCAACTTAAAAGTTAGGCACTGAGCAGAGCCACACCAGCCAGCCTGTGGGAGAGATGTCACTCTGCCCAAACCTCAGAGCAGCCCTTGGATACCTGCTAAATCATTCCCCAGCTACGCCCTCCAGCAGTGCTGGGGGACTTGCAGTGGTGAGAGCCCTCCCCAGTCCAAGCTGGCCCATCTGCTTCATCAATATGGCCTTGTGAGATGAAGGCAGGAGGCTGCAGCTTAAGCTGAGATCAAGCCAGTACTTTGCCACAGGGAACTGTGCATGCTATAACATTGCCTTAAGTCAACAATTAAATCAGTGGTATTTCATTATTTAAAAATAATCTGGTATCTAAATGCAGAAAATTAAATATTCCTTCTTTCCTGCACCCCCCTCCCCAGTTCTATCCCTCTTTTCCCATCCCGCTGCCCTCCCGGTAAGGCAAAGTATGGGATTAAATCTCATTAACTGTTCCCAGGAAATATCCTTTCCTTCAGTGTACTGCAGACCCTACCTTGGTTGAGGTAGGTCAGAGTTTCCTCGTGCAGTTTCACGGCGGGGGAGGTGGCTGTGCAGAGGACGTACTGAAAGGGTGGCAGCTTGGCATCGTTCTCAGGAGACAGCTGCGGCTCTTCCTGCTTGAAGATCGGCAGCGCAAGGACATCTCTGCAAGGCACAAGTTGTACACAATCAGTTGCAAAGAGTTTATGGACTATACTAACCTCAATCTGTATTTGGCTCTCATGATCTGACATAACAGGGGTGGTCTCTGGAAAAACACGAAACACTGGTTAAAACTCCTAGAAGAGCAAGAATTTGGCCTGTTTAATGTAACCAGGGAACTTCTGTGTCTAGGATATCAGCACTGCACACAAAAGAACATAGCACTGGCAAAACAGTACATCTGAGAATTAATGAAAGTTCTTAAGAAATAAATCAGATTTACTTCTCAGTTAAGCAGTCTTGATGAGGAAAAAAATATCAAAAATAGATCCTTGTGGACATATCTGATTAAGAGTTTTCAGGTTCTCAGATGAGAGCCTTTCAGAAAAAAAAAAAGCATGAAAGGGCATTTTGACAGCTGAATGTCAGTTTAGTAAAATGTCTTCAAGTAGCAGCCATGGGTGAGAAGCAGAGAGAGCTCTGTTCTACAAAGGAGATATTCAGGTAAATGATGGCATGAACAGCTGGATTAATTGAATCATATCTCCCTCTATTCTAATAAACCTGGTCCCAAGGAATCACATAGCTCTTAAGTCAGCACTGGGCTACCTTCGTAAATGCACACACAGGTGCATGGGAGCAGCTTCACTAGGACCTGCACACAGCCCCAGCTCCCACTTTACAAAATGCTGATAGTGACCTGCCTGCTGATTTAGTCCCAGGCTGATCCCAACTCACACTAATCCCCAAGCAGAACTGGTATTAGCAAGGCTGAGAGCTCAACAAATGATCAGTTGATTAGTACAAAATGAGATGTCAGGAATAAGCATCCTTATCTCGGCCTGTCTGATAGTGAAGAACCGCATTAGCCTTTCCTATGCCACTAACGCTGTTGATCAACCTACTCAAAACATGAATACCCGTCCAAATTAGGAGGATTATACCAAACATGGTGGCAATTCAGAATGAGTGATTCTTTTTCTTCTCTATTTCTTCCAGATGTGTGAAGACTCGAGATTCTCTTTACACAGGCTGCAGTTCTGCTCCTTTAGACAACCCCACACACAAAATGCTCAAAAAAACCCATCCAGCATGTACAGGCATGCACCTGAAAGGGCATTAAGAATTTTTTCCTTGCCTGTTCAGTTAATGATCCACTCACAGCACTCACAACCTTGAAGGCTACCCAGGTCATCAGTGAAACAGTGCAGCAGTTTAGAGTAAACTGCCCGAGTGCCTGGTTCAAACACAGGTACTCATGTTTACAGGAAAACAATGACAGAGAGCAAATTGTGCCATTTCAGATGCAGACAGAAGAAACACCCATCTCTGTTCCCATTTTCTCTTCCAGCCCCACGCCCTCAATATTATCAACCACTCGAAGGCATCCAGCCCCATTTGCTTCCTGGCATTACTGACATAATCACAGCTCTTGCCTAACTGCTGCCACAGAGAGGTTGTTTTTTCTTTTTTTTCCTTAGTGATGATTTACTACAGTAATGAAGTGACAGAAATGCCTGCAGTAGATTTCTGAAATAGACAGCATTGCTCCACACACATGCAGGATCTGATACTGCTCTGGAGTCATCTCACTCAGCCCAGATGCCAACATTTGCTCCTAACCCGCTCATCTGCACAATGCTCTCTGAATGCCTGTGGCTTTATAGATCAGAATAGGTCAAAAACTCCAGCACCCAAAAACTTCTGCACTTCGGCAGAAACCGTGCATAAAATCTGGCCTGGGTTTAACAGTTAGGGGTGAGGAATTTTTACATATACTCACCTGAAACAGTTGAGAAATTTAGGCAAGACAAAGTCAAAATTTAAATACCGTATTTCACATCAGGTTCTTTGCACCCCTACACTTGCCAGCACAGCTGTCTGATCGCTGAATTCTGCAAGCATGGAGGAATCCATGACTAGGTTTCTGGAAAGCTTCACCATATTAAAGCTCCAACGAAGCCACACAAGTTAATCACATTTTTATTCCGAGAGCATTTAACTAATGGCCTGTGGTATAATTGCTTTGGGTCAAAGACCTTCTTAAACATTCAACCTTTTTATAAGTGTTTCGAACTCAGTGAGGTCAGAAGAATTTTTAAGTACATAAGCCATCACAATACTCACTCAACTCTTCACTCAAGAGTTGCAAATCAACTTTAGGGAAAAACAGGCTTTTACAACAGTTCCTATCCTCAAAAAAAAAAAAAAAAAAAAAAAAAGAAAAAAAGTTGAACTCCTTAAAATTCTTCCAATTTTCACCCTTATGCTAAAGGTTTACAGTTCTGGTCTTAAATAACAGTTTGCATACCTGGGAGAGTTATTTGAGAGTTCACTCAGCTGACAAAACAGAGAGTAAAACACGTACTGGGTTTTCATAAAAAATGAATGAAAATTTTCAATTATTTTTCTGTAGTATCATCTTCCTCTAGCTACAAATACTACTGAGGTAAAGCAGAATTTACACAGATTTCTACAATACACAGAAAGCTCTTGATCTCTGCAAAATATAGAAACTTTTCTTACAGCAACTTCAAATATTGAACTATTTCAGTTTCTTGTGCAGTCACTACAAGGGGGTATGGAAAGCCTTCAGAAAGGCATTGCTCAGCAGAAATGCTCCTGTTAGAAAGGCATGTCTTGACACATTCTTGTGGAAAGTGAATTGGCAGAATTAGCCATCTCTACATAAAAAACCAAGGGTTTTTTCCAACCAACCTTCCCTGAAACACCTGAGGGCATTGTTGCCATAAAAGTGCTTGTACGGATTTTAATCCCAGATCAAACCCACCATGTTCACAGAGGCAGATACTCACTAGAGCTGAAATCTGTTCCTAAACACCAACAGATCACCTCCATATCAGCAGCCTTCCTGACAAAAGAGGCACCCTTTATCCCCCAGGTAGCATCAAGCCAGCAAAAATAAGCTAATGTGTTTTCTGGCCCATTAAATGGAATTTAAATTGTGGAGTGAAGCCGGACCCAGACTTGATGATCTTCTAGCACTCCTGCTACAAATCCATGGAGTGAATGAAGCAGCCTGACCACCATAAACACACTCTAATAGAGAATATGCACAAGCACCAATGCTGATGCTCCTCCACTGGTATCATTTTCATTGCCCTAAACTAATCAGATTTGCAAGTGCAAAGCAAGAGAGAACAAGACTTTTGCCACATACGTGTTGTGAAATTGAGTTATTGACATAGAGGGAGGAGATGAAAAATCTTGTTCAAAGAAACTGAAAAGTTGCCAGAAGGCAAGAATCGCCCAATATTGTATAATTTGATAATGGGAGATTATTATTTAGTCCAAAATAAAATTCCTTTGCAAGTACATAAATAGGCAGCAGGAATAGTCAAGATAGCGTGTCTCCTTGAAAGGGAAGCATATCTGCGTTTGAAGTGCTTCCCCAGACAAGCTCAATATTCCCTCAAGAGTGGTTATTTGGGGGTACATTTGAAAATCAGGGTTCTTGGGCCACAGCGAGGTTCTCCACTGCCACAATTCAGCGAAATCCCACTCCAGCAATCGACACCAGCTGACGGCTGAGCTTTACATCTTCAGAAAGCAAATAATTCACAAGTACCCAGTAAAAAAGGAACTCCCAAAGTTGCCTGCTTTGACATCGTTTGGAAGCAGGAAACACGGGTTTGCGCTACACATGTCACAGACTATTGTTTAGCAGCCCTTGTACTTAAATTAGGCACATTTAATTAAACGCAACTGTGCGGAGGCAGGAAAAAGCTGGTTTAGGCAAGTTCAGAAAGTGAGAATCTGCGCTTTTCACACATCGTCCCAAAAAGCAGAGAAAGAAATGCCATCCCCAGAAAACCGGGTGCCTTCTCAATTTTGCAACAGGCGTTTTCCGCAGACTTCTGACAGCGCTCCGCAGCTGCCGCACCTTCTCCTTTGGAGCTGCGCTACCCCAGCCCAGAGCAGAGGGAACCCGGCACAAGCAATAAAGCAACGCTGCAAAGAGCTCTCTAACCAGGGGCTAAAAAAAAAAAAAAAAAAAAAAAAAAAAAAAAAAAAGACAGGGGAAGCGGCGCTAACCCCGGCCAGCGCGGCGGAGCACCGGGAGTACCGCCGGGGAACCCGCGGGCGGGCGGGCAGCCGCGGGACGGGGACACCCGACCGAACGTCCACCCCGAGTCAGGGCTGCCGCCGCCCGGGACTCACCGCAGGTAGCTGCCGGTCGAGTGCTGGTTGTAATGCTCCGGCTGCGTGTGCCAAAACAGCATCTTGGGGGCGGCCGGCGGCGGTCCCTGCGCTGCGGAGCGGCGGCCGCGCTGCCCGCCCCACGGGTGCCCGGCACGGCTGCCGCCAACTGGAGCCGCGGCGCCGCCGGCTCCCGGCGCTTTTATGGCTCAGCCCCGGCGGGCGCGGGTTGGCCGGGCCGGGGCGCCGCAGCCGGGCCAGCCCTCCCCCGGCCCGCCCCAGCGCCAGCCCCGGCCCCCGGCGGGCACGGGCCGCGCAGCCCCGGGGCGGAGCACCGGCCCTGAGGGACGGGCCTGGCCCGGAGCGGGTGTGAGGGGTTCGGGGTGCGAGGGGCCGCAGGGGGCGAGGGCGTGGGGGCTCCGCAATCCCGGGACGGCCCGGGGCGATCCCGGCTGTACTGGAGCTGCAGCCTGGCCTTTGAGCTGTGCTTTAAACCCAGCCGCTCCATCCGCCACCATTGTGAATGAAAGCTCTGCTCAGGTTCCTCTGAGGTCCCTGTTTTTTTAAATGAGCGACAGCTGATGGTTTTAGCTCAGTGCTGTCTCTTACGCTGCCCTGTGCCTCATGTTAATAAGACCTTTGTGTCAGGGGGTACTTTCCTACTGAGAGAGCAAGAGGCAAAGCTTGCCAGAGGAGGTGGATGGAGAACAGTGTCAGAGACTAAACTCACCCCTAGCCCATTTGATACCCCCCAGTATTTTCTATCTCAACTCCCCTACACAGCACGGAGAAATCTGTTTCGTTTCCATTTCAGATTGCAGATCCTGATCTTCATCCACAAAGCTGCCCATAGCTGTCATTTTCCCAACCTCCTGCTCTCAGGGCACCTTCATATGCCACCAGTCCTCGTCTGCTCCAATAGTTTGGAGAGGGGGGGAACAAAAGGGTAGAGGGGCTCCCCATTTGGTCATTTCAAACTGTCTATCCACCAGCAGAAGTGGAAACAGACTCTTAATTGCTCTGAGTCATTCAACACCTTTCAGTCAGTTTTTCAGGAGAGGGCTTCCTATCCCTGAGTTTCCTGGTTAAATTTCAGCTGAGAAAAAGACACTTTACTCAGGGCACTTGACAGCATTCGCTGTCAGATTTCACTCTCAGATGAGTTTTTTCAGACAGGTGAATTTTCTGTGAATGATTATAGATTATTGCTATTCTCATAGCATTTAAAGATCGTAGTTAGGTCAAGTCCAAGAGAGTCAGATGCAATATAACTGTAGGCATTGTTTTTTGTGTCTTGAAGTGAAGAACAAGGTAGCCTGAAAGGTAACTAAGCAGCTTTACAGAGATGTTGAGTCTAAAAGTTTTTAGGATGCATTGTTTGTATCTGCTTGTCTCTGTTAATTTCAGAGAAAGAAGTAGCACAAATCAATGTGCCTTTATGGTATCCTCAGTTACTACACAGTTAGACAAACACTGGTTCAAGCAAAGCAAAATGGCTGGAGTTATCTGTTTTATACTCTTGAAAATATTTATCTCTGCTCACACAACATCTGAGACCTTGATTAAGCAAAGACTATATATAGCTCTTGGACAGAGAAACAAGGGAAAGTTTGTTGAGCTGTCCAAGGACTTCTCTAAATAGTAAATATCCTTCTACAGTTTAAGTAATTTGCTGCACCTACTGGGGAAATATGAAATCCAATGTAAAAGTAAATTGCCACACTGTATGAAACAAAGGATCCCATCAAGTCTGGCGTGATATATTTTTCTTTACTGTCGTTCTAGAAAGTACATATGTTGCAGAGAAAAATACTTTCAAATAATCCCACTCATTTCCTCTCTAGCCTGTTGATGAATGTAGAAAATAAGGTGAAATCTACTAATTAATTTTACAGAATTTCTGGCAACAGCTCTATCTTCTAAACGTTCCTGTCCTTCCCATTTCTTTCTAAGCCAAATCTGATGACGAAAAATACTTCTTTGTTCCTTGTCTGCCTCTCCTGAAAGAAATCAGCCATTTTCTGGTCTAACTGCTGCTCTTCCCCCAGTGCAGAAGTTTGTACCACAGCATCAAATACCTTCTCCTGGCCTTCAGAACCCACCGCATCAAATAGGCCAAATCATCCCCTGCTCCCCTCTGGGGCTCTCAGCATCTGCTCTTCCTCTTAACACAGCCCCTCAGTGAAGAAGTCCTCTCCACCACAGCTTTCTCACCCAAACCTCCCTTTACTCTCCTACTCCCTCCCAGATCAAAGTAATTTCTTTGCTGTGCTGATTGCTTTTCATCTCTCATTTTAGATGCTTGTTCAATTTGCCATGATAAAATGCTTTGATCATATGATTAAAAGGGATTTTTGATTATTATATTTGATGGATTTTTCTACTTAAGGTAATGCTATGAAGGGACCTTAGGATACTTTTTGTGTTGGAAAATGGTATAAAAGTTATTTAAAAAACAAGTGTCTTTTCCTGTGGATGTTTGTACCTGGAAACCCAAGTAGTGTGCCAGTGAGTTCGGTCCAAAAGTTCATTCTGCTGCTTTGCTGTTCATTGCAATCCCTTTAGCTAAGTGGGGAAACTGAGTGGGAAACATCTTTCATCTGCTGGAGAGATGTGAAGAGGTTTTGATCAGCTTTTCAGCACCTGGAACCAAACTAATAGAATTTGCAGTGAAGTGACTGAGATACAGTCACATACTCAGTTCCATTTCTGCTCTGTAAGAACAGTGTTCCCATTAGCCAAGGGGCTAAAGGGATGTGAAAATTGTAACACTGTAGAGATGGCTACAGAACTGTAAAAGAAGTGAAATGCTTTACTTGCGTGAAACTGAAAAGAAATAGAACATGTGTACACCTTTATGACTTCCACCAGAGACATCTGAGTTTCTTCTGGGAAGTCTAACAGGATGTTCTATATCAGTTTAGCAATTTCGTGTTCACAAAGTCCCAGATAAACTTAAAGGATCAAGGGTGAACATTGTACCATATCAAAGAGCTTCCAAAAGCTGCCATTAGTTCATTATGGCATTAGTCAAGATTATTCAGGGATTGCTCCACCTCCCTCCTGATGCACAGACTATAGAATCTCGATGAACTGCAGGGATCTGAAATGAGCTGCACAGGCTTACTGAAATGGTCACCCGAGCACTGAATATCTTAGGAAAAATAGTTAACATGTGCCTTTTGTGTTGCCTTTCTGTGTATTTTACCTCTCAGGTTTCCAGCCTTTGACTTGGGGATCCTCGGGGGAGTTTGCTGAAGGAGGCTCTGCAAGATAACCAAGAAATGGGACTGGGCTGTGACTGGCTAAATTTGCTCAGCTTTCTCTGGAAAACACTGAAGGCACCAAGAACTAGAAAGGACTGGAAACCTGAGGGTTTTATTCATCTGCAATATTATGAATGTAGAAAGGAACAGCTTTTACACAGCCCTTATTGCTCTAAATTAAAAAAAAAAAAAATTGCTTTGCCTTTGACAGGGTTTGGGACTGCTTCCAGTGCCAAATACAGGCTTTCACAGGTAGCCCACTGGCCCTCAAGGTCTCCTCATCTATTCCATGCAGGTCCACTTTTCAGATGGAAATCAGTTTAGATGTGTTCCCATTGCCCTCTACTGAGCAGAAGCTCTGGGCAGTGGCAACCACCAGGAGTATGGATGTAGTTGTGGTGTTTGGTGTTACAGCCAAGAAGGAGGACACAGAACTGGAAAAACTGAGAATGAGTAAGGTCTTGAAAGTGTGCATTATACTGACAGAAACACGGAGCTTATTTTGATTTTACAAGAGGAAGATTAACAGGTGACTCAAACACAGTCTATAAATACTCACATGGAAAATCAACGTTTCATTAAAAAATGCTCCTCAACCTCACAACAAAGATACAAGAGCCACAAAATACACACCCTGCAAGTTAATAAAGTGAGGCTAAGAACAGACTGCGCTGAATGTAATCAACTTTCTCAAATTTTGTGGTTAAAGCCACCTCCCGCCACCCCCATTTTCTAGATATAATTACAGACTAATTTTTTTCCACAAAAAAAAAAAAAAAAAAAAAAAAAAAAAAAAAAAAGAAAAAAAAAAGAAAAAAGAAAAGGTGAACAGAAACAGAAAGAAATTCATTTAGGTCCTGTGGCCAGTTTGACAGAGGAGAGCAAAGAAGCTCACCAGGACTCTCTCTATCTTTACAATCTCTGACGTCTTCTGCCAAGGGCTTCCAAATGCCATCTTACTAAAGTCACCTCCCTGCTCTACCTCGTGAGTGTGAAGCAATGTGTCCCCTTCCCTGACAGTCAAACTGCCCGATGCTCGTATGTCGTGATGTGCTGTCAACACAATCATCCTGACACAATGAGAACCGCATTAACTGAACTTAATAGCAAAACAAATATCAGGAAGAATACCACACAGACTGGCTTATTTTCTTATTCAAGTCATTCATTAAAACCCTCACCATTTTCTTACTTATCAGAGGTCACCATCAAATTTCCAGCTGCCACTAAATTTCCAGGCACAACATAGCACTGATGTATCCACGAGGTCTTTTTGCCACAGAAATTAAGCCTCATTTGCGAGCTCTCCCCAGTGTCATATTAATCATTTTGACTGTCCTGATTTTATCACCAGAATCAAAATTTTCTTTCTTCCTGGTGAACACTTCTTTTAAAGTCATTTTGTTGTGGAAACAAAAAAATATTTACACAATGAGGAAGATGGATGATTGCATGACAAAGTAAGTGCTTTTTAAATGCTCATTATACATCTATTGGCATTGGCTGTCTCATTGTGAACTACAGGCTGCAATCGTCAGGACACACAGTAGCCGTGTTTACATTGCTGCAAGAGAGATCTCCAGAGCCAACAGCACGAGTAGGAAAGCAGCACATGACTTAAAAAAAAAACCCAAACCAGAAAAGCAACAACCAAAAAACAACAGCAGAAAAAAAAAAAAAAATCAGCAGCAGACACTGACTCTGCAAACAGCTGTGCCCAGAACATGACTGGGGGTTAGTTACGGTCCCTGTGCCCGAGGTCAGCGTCTGTGCTGCGCTCTGTCCTGGGTGACACACCACAGCCTTACACACCCAGGGTGGCAGAGCAGGGGGACCGTCACTGCCTGCTGCTTTGGTGGGAGGTGAAGTTGAAAGGAGCTCACAGCTCTGCTGCCCGAGGAAGCTTTGCTTCATAGCTGAAAAATAGTAGCTGGGCCAAAAATATCTGTGATAGCTGAGTGTATCCTACACCCGCCCACCAGCCTGGTCTGCCACCCTGCCCCAAGCACTGGTGTCAGCACTTGCAGGGAGAGAAGAGCAGGGAAAGGAGAGGCCAGGAGCCAGGCTGTAGCAGGAACTGACTGCCTCAACCAGCTTTGCCAAGGGTGGGTGTGAGAAAGCAGAAGAGGTGCCAGAAGATGTCTAGTCCATAGATCCCACAGACCAAGGCTGTGTCCTCTCTACTCATGGAAAGGGAGTCCTAAAAGCCTGAACAAGAGGCAGAAGACTCCCTCTGGAGATTTGCAGGCACCACCAAACTGGGTGGGACGATTGGCATACTGAGCACCACTGCTTTGATCAGTGGGACCTTGGGAAACTTGAGGCCACAAGAAACCTCCCAGAATTTTGCAGAGCCGTGCAAAGCACTGCATCAAGCTGGAATAGCCCCATGCATCAGTTCAGACTGGGAACCAACTGACTGCAGAGCAGCCCTGCTGAGGAGGTGTTATCTTGAAAGATTAAGCACAAACCAACATTTCCCCCTTGCCACAAATGAGGCAAACCATTCCTCATAATGCATGAGATCAAGGAAAGCTGTCGCCCCTTCTCCTTGGTGCTGGGGTAACTGCACCTGTTTGAGCCTCCTGTTCAAGGTGGAATATTTAGACAGGATCCAACAGGTGAACTGCTGAAACACTCAGGGCACAGAACACTTCTCTTGTCAGGAGAGTTTGAAGGCATTAGGCTTGCTGGGTCTGAAGATGATGAGGTCAAGACAGGTCCTAATAGCTGCCCACTATACAAAGACATTTGAAAAGGTGTTGAAGCCAAGTACTTCTCAGTAGCAGCAGTGATCAAGGCAATGTCCACAAGTTGTCACTTGGAGATTAGACTGAGCATTAACAAAAACTTCTTCACCAGATGTCCTAGGTTAAAATGTAAGATGTGCCCAAAGTATGTATTCTAACACCATCTTCATGAGCTGTTGAAACCAGGTGG
>VZUI01028936.1:0-35214 GCA_013401135.1 Cettia cetti | reverse complement strand
GAGAGGGGTCCCGTCTGGCGGTTCCGCAGAGTGGCTTTATTGTGAGCATCAGCGAAGGGTGCCAGGAGGAGAAGCCCTCCTGAGACTGGGGAAATCTTAGGGGTCTTTATAGGGCCCAAAGGGGTGTGGAAAAGGGTACGAGGCCAATCAGTAACAACAGATCTACATAAAATCCCGAGGGGGCTTGTGGGTCCCTAGAAAGGTCGCCGTGAGCAGAAGCTCGTTTCTTATCTGAGGGGTCTGGTCGAGGTTGTGCAATCCTTTTCCTCAGCAGGCCTCCCTCCAGGGAAGAGCCACTGGGACTCCGCCTGCCCCCACAGATAGGGTTTTGTAAATTCTTGGTATTTTGTGCCTGTGTACACTTGTGTGGGTGTGTGTCTGTGTCTATGTCTGTGTGTAAGTAGTTGGAGGAGCCAGGTTAAGCAGGAATACTTAGAGCAATTTACTAGTTCTGGAGATGCTAAAGTTATAGCCATTGAAAACTTACACAGGAAGAAAAATGAACCCTTCCCTGCCTACATCATCCAACAGTGAAATTTCATTATTTTTCCTCACCCTCCTAAAATAGAGGAAATATTCCTTAAAACTACAGCTGTATATAACCCACTAAGAAAGTGACAGACACAGCTATTGCCCTCCCCTATTACTCTTAAATATATATATATTTAGTTTAAAGGAAAAAATATAATAGTTAGAAGTATTTTAAATATTCTTACACTAGATATTATGTTATAGAGCCCTCCTTTCTTTTTTTCCTTTGCAAACATACACCACAATAGGCGACCCCAAATATTTGGATACTAGCAGAACCACACTATATTACTTTTTATCTCATGCTTCTTTCTATTGAGAAAGAATTGAATTATCAATAATGTAGACCAAATCTTAAAAAAAGATTCTCAAACATAGTCTATAGTGTCAAACATTTTCAAACCTTTCCATGAACTTTTGCGATTCATAAAAATATATATAAATAGAAATAGGATTCACATCAAATCCTGAAGATTTATCTTTAATTTACAGAAAAGTCTGTCTTTGTATGCTAAATGAATTTATTTGCTATTTTTTTTTAGTGAAATACTCTCCACAAATCATTGACAAAGAAAAAGAGATAATGGCAGCTAACAAAACAAAAATCTTCTAATGCAGTTATTAAGAATTGCACATTTATATTTAAACTCAGCCCAAGCAGTTCTGTTCTTCAGAACGAATCACTGTATGATAATTAATTTGACTTTCTATAAATGCAAAGGGAAAATTTCCTCTTGTAGCAGCCCTAAACCCAGCAGGTCTCTAGAACATCAGTGGACCGTGGGTTTTAGTTTGATTAAAGTTTTAAACCCATATTGTGTGGGGTTCACTAACGATAAGACTTGTAAAATGTCTATGCATGTAAAATAAAAGCAATATGATTTGTCTGGAGGCAAATCAGCTTTCAAAAGGAAAATGACTAAAGAGCAGTTTTACTCCATTAAAAGTTCATACGTACTTGTTTTAATGTACATAAATATCCTTAAATCAATTGCTAAAATGCTAAAAAATATATAATTATAGTGCTATAATTATTAGTGTTAAGCAATTATTTCCAGTTTCAAGGCCTTCCTACTATAATATGCCTAAGGCAAACAGTCTGTGCATCATGAATATTGGAAAGAGTAAGCCATAAATCTATAATCTGAACATAAACATTTTTCAAGCTGCCTGCAGTCTGGGGCTTTTTATTTGTACATACATTTCATTTGAAGACTGCTGGTTTCATTTGCCTTTTTCCAATTTCATAGTGTGTATAGTATTTTTACCTGTAATCATCCATCCACCCAATAATTTATAAATTAATAAAGGCTGCCAAGGAATGAAAAAAGATAAGAACACTGTGTCCAATCTTGTTCACTTTCAGTGATGCGACTACAAAGGAGATTTTTTATTGTCTCTCGAAAATTCTCACAATACAAACCATATTTTTGGCTTTATTGAGAAAGAAGTTGCTGAGAGAAGAAAGTTTCTGTGCCATTATAGCAATTTAAGTTTGTCAAAAAGAGAAAATGTTACACTAATCCTTGCAAATGCCATCCCTGACACAAATAACAAATCCTAAAGCCCTAGTTTGCATTGGTTTGCATTATGCTCTTCCAGAAGAATACAGAGTTGACCTTCTCTCAAGTATATTCTTACAGATACTCCCTGTTTAGCCACAGCATTCAGGAGATCTGTATGGATCATCCATCTTTCTTACAGCTTAGTGTTGAAACCAAGCATCTTCTCTTTTGTCCTTCCTTAAATATTTACAGTTAATGGAAAAGGAAGAAGGAAAGGAAGGAGGGAACAAATAAATCAGACACCACCAACCACTTAACCTTTCCTTTAGGGAATGTTCTCTTCCCCAGAGAAAATGAAGCCCATGTGTAGTGGTTTCACCACACTAGGAAAGCAAGCTAACAGCAACAGCAGGAAATCCACAGTGCTCCCAGCTGGGAGCCACAATCAAGGCAGCATGCAATGCAATACCTGCCATAGTTTGGTAAATAATACTGTCAGACAGAGAGCAATGGCAATATTTTTCTTACGCTTCTCTCTGGATGGTGACACCATGAACAGAGATGTGCCCCTGAAGTTTTCTTCAGCTCCAAAAGCACTCAGTTCATGGGGAACTCAAACAAGAAAATCTATTATTTTGATTTTTACAGTCCTGACAGTCTTCCTTACGTTATTTTTAAGACAAGCCACTCATTTTCTCATGTTGCTGGAACCTATATACATACTGTCCCATGCACAAATAAACCACTGGAGGTGAAAATTAAATATTTCTTCATTCTTCCTGAAACACAAGAAAAAGAGGGAGAAAACTAACCATGAACTTCTTTGAGACCACATCTGCTCATATTTAAATACTTATTCCTTTGTGCACAATTATTTTCAGAGGCAGGGCTTGAATGTCACATCCATCATAATTGCCAAATTTGCTCTTCAGTACTGTTTTGTGATTCCTGTTACGCATTTAAGAGTTTTCACTTGTATATCAGTAGGAAAACTTGAAATAGAGGAAGCTGCATCCAACCTATAGTAAATAATTTTTGGTTCTTTGTTTACACTTCTGATTGTCTTCAAGTAGCCCCTGAGGGTCAAGAATCAAGTACAAGAAAAAGCAGAATCATATCTGATGAGAAGTTCAATTTAACTGAGAAATAACACAATGCATTTGTGAGACAGCCCAGAATGCTATAGCTTTAATATCAGCATGGAATATGTATCCAGAGGATCTGAGGCATTATGAGAAATTAAATTCATAGGTGTAACATTGAAGAGCTGGTTTAGCAAAGTTCAAAAAGAAAGCTGGGTGATTTCAATAGGATTTGAAAAATAAATCTTAGGAAGTAGATTAAATGACTAAATCTATTTTACAGATAAGTACAGTTAATTGGTGGATGTTTTCAAAGAATTTGCTATTGCTGCATCTTTCAGACATAGAGGTGACAGAAGAGGGAAAAAATAAAGTTTTAGGAACATGCTAGGATAAAGGTAACCAGGGTGATATGGCTTGAAAGGAGAATAATATTTAGAACCTGTGAAAAATATAAAGTGACATAAAAGATAATGTAATCAGATTGGAGCGTAAAGAAAATACAAATCATATGGGGTAATATCTGCCTTCAAAGAGGAGCCAAACGGCTATTAGGGACATATAAATAAAACCTCCTGTTGAAGAATTGTACTCTGAAATACAGGAGTTTAAATATCTCAGAATGGAACTAAAAGCTGGCAACATCTGTCACTATAATTATTGCTTATTACCTGCATTACCATAGTGCCTGAGGCCCCAATTAAAATTCATTCCCCATTATGACAAATACCTACAAATACATGATAAAAATAAGAATCCAAAGGCTTTTGAGGGAAGTAGATGAATGGAAGAAAAACTGAGATCTCTCTTGTATGTTTAAGGATTGAAGAGGCAAAGGTTAACTGTTTATTCTGTGTTGTAAAGGAGGATCTGGATGCCTAAATTACTGAAGTGCTTAAAAAAATCTTTACCTGTGATTGCAAATGAGGAAGCAAAAAAGTACAGGGGTAAAATCATTCACTGTGATTTATTTCCTAGTTGCTGAGGCTGCTTTAGTAGAGTGGTCGTTTTTTACTCTTTCAGTTCAGAAAGCAAGATTACTAAGTATTTCCCTACTGATTGTGAACAGTTTCACAGAAGGAAGAAGGGGTCAGGTTTAAAATAGCTCTGTGTATGGGGGATAGAAATATTACTCTTGTGTTTGACAAGAATTCTAGGTGCACGAGAGGCAAGATTGCCATAAGATTTTTAGGGACACTTTAAAAATTTGAGGAAAACTGTAATTTAATGTCAAGTAAGTATAGCTATAAAAGACGTCTTTGTGAAGGCCAACTTGGAAAAATTTCAGAAGCCAAGAGAATAAAATTGGTCTTTACTTAATGCCTATCACAACAGATTATTATGAAGAGTAACAGGTAATATAGAAGAGCCCTGCCAAGTCAGGTAGCATTTAGAAATTATCAAGAATTTATCCAAAACATTGCCATTACTTGAAGGCAGCTGTTAAAATAAAGTTTATTTTTTTTTAAGAAACATCCCATCCATTCCTAATGAGGGAGATGTTTTTTAAAAGTAGAAAAGAGGAAAAGTTCATTTTAGGAGAAGAAGAATGTTTATATTTTCTAAAGCAGTAATTTTCAGTTTTGGAAGTGTCTGAGTGTTTTTAAAATGCCAAGGCTCTCTGTTAAGGAAAAACACATTGATAGTTAGAAACCTAAAATCTTCTTTAAATGAGGACAGAGTTCCCAACACATGGACTGAGATTTTTGATGTACTATGTCTCTTAATTTGATATGGGGCAGTTATAGCTTAAATATAAACGTATTAACTCCTCCCTGCACTTCTAAGAAGCCAAGGCAGATATCTCAGATCTATTAAAGGAACAATATGCCTTGATAATGAGTATTTTTTTTATTCTTCCAGTGAAATGAGTTCATGAACCAGAGCTGAATGCCTCAGTACAATGTAATATGAACACCACATCAGTGCCCAATGGTGGCATTCACAGTGATCATCTTCCTTAACAAGTGAAATGTATAGGTGAGCCAACAAAAAAATTCATAGATAGATATGATCTGCAATGTTGCCTCCCACTTCTAAGTGCCTAAGTGCAGCCCAAATTATGTGCTTTTGTGAAAGTGGGATTCACAACCTGGAATCCCACCTGCACTTAAACTCCTTTGATTATGGAAAATTGGTTCACTCTTTTCACTTAAAACCTGTCTGTCAAAGAAGAAGGAGGAGAAACAAATGCTAAAATAGACTAGAGATTACAGCAGTTTCTAAGGAAACCAAAGTCAATGCCCTCCTCATGCAAAATGAGCTGAAATTCATACCTCTCACCTCCCGCAGGAGTGCCCCCACCACTACTCACCCAGGGCTAGGCCTAGGGCTAAGACACACATCAAATACAACACGTATAAAGCAGATGCTGTATGGTAAATGTCCAGGTACATATCCTCTAATCCCATTATAAAATCCTTTGAGGCTATAATCCTACAGTTCTGAGGTAATCATTTGATAAAAAGCTATATCTGCTAGTGCTGTAACACTCATTTTCAAATTAAAGAAAAGATTAAGGAAAGGCTAACACCACACAGAAATTGATCAAACAACAGGGAAAAAGTGGAAATGCTGCATACCCCCAATAAAATCACTTCAGTAATGCGGGAGCAGTAGGTGTAATGCTATTCTTAGAAGATCATGCAGATTAAAAGTGAAAGAAAAAAAAAGTAAGAAAAGTTAAAGAAAACAGAACTATGACAAATAAGAACAATATTTTTCCAGAAAGAAATATGCAGAGCATATTTGTACAGTACAGATATTTGTGACCCTCTTTTAGAATAAGAATATATGCTGATTGAGTTATTTACTGATTAATCAATAATGAAGAAATAAAAACTGGAACCATGCTGGAAAACCTTATATTATACTGTAGGCATACTACACATTCATTTATCAGAAAACTGTGTATTTAATATGGAAAATAGTTTTAAAAAAAGTTGAAATGAACAGCACTACCTTTAAAGCAACACTTCTGTTACAACTGCACATACCCTGGGCAAGTTTGATCAAAATATTAAATTTTAGAGCAAAAGCAGACGTACACATGTCCAAGTTAAGCAAGGCAAAACAAGAGGGTGCCCGAGATGCTGAAGCTGAGACGGGGACCATGAGGGCATGGAAAGTACCAAAATCTAGAATAGAAACAAAATAAAGCAAAGTATGAGAGCAATACAGAATATGGGGGAAAACCAGGGAAACAGAATCCTAAAAGTAGAATCTGATGATAACTAACAGGCTTCTGTTATTGAAGGTAAATGTCACATCCCTTGGAGTATTATTAGCTCTGCATTAATTATTGCTGTTCCCAAAATGCAGGCAAATGCTAAAACACTAACACCTAAAATATGTATAGCAAAAATTAGAGGTTTCAGCCTGAATGAAACTTAGATGATTTCCAGGATCCTGAGGAAAGAGATGGGGACAGGGCCTGAAGAAGGCAATCAGTCTCCATTCATTGACCCAGAATGAGAATTGCATATCTGTATCTTGCTTGCATGGCCGCAGCAAGTGCTGATTTTATTTCCCAGGCATGGAGTGTTTGTGTGTTTAATATGGAACCAAGCAGCTGAAACAGAATTTGCTGCAAGCCTGGACTGCTTAGATAAAAGTAATGTCACCACTTTTGTAGCAGTCATTAAGTTTAGACTAGAACCTACTGAAATTCACTGGACTTCTACTTCCTTTTATATGTCTTTTATGCTATTTACTGTGGTATGTCAGCCCCAGGCCTATTTTGTTATTGCCTCAGAAATTTTCTTACATTCCTTGGAAAGCAACCTTCCTTAAAAAGCCAGCTTATCAGGACATGTCTCTTTAATGACAAAGGCACTTACATACAAAACTACCAGGGACTGTAAATAGCACCTGCCAGTCACTGAGTGATAAGATGCTGCATAAAAAGCAAGGTAAAATTCAATGGGAATATATTCTGAGAGTCAGGAAATACATTTCTTAGCAAGAGAGAGAAGCATCATTTTCTATTCTCCTAGTATTTGGCACCAGATCTGCATTTTCTTAGCATGTGTTGAAGTATGACAAACTGCCTTATGGAAACAGCCACACATAAAAGACCTTCAGTAATTATAACATGCAAAAATGTGCCTAGAAACTTCTGATTAATAATCACATTTTGTTTTCAAAGCTAATTTGCCAGCATTGTGGTACTTACTGTACATTGTTGAATGCTGCTAGCTGGGTTAATCCGTATCACAGTAACCTGACATCTGAAACACCCTGACAGTGCCTGTACTGATACCCATTAACTAATTTGCATGTGCAGTGTTCTGTAATAACCAAGAAGACACAATTCAAGGTCACTACTATTACAGCTACAGAAACCACAGAGAAGAAATAAAAATAATGTTTAAAAGCAAAGAAGGGTTCCATGAATCGTATCGTGAAATATAAGCAAAGGTTCACTCTAATAATACATGAAGGTAGGTAATATTGTTAAATATTATACTTAGCTTAATAAATTAGCAAATTTCTCCTATATTATCCACTGTGGGTGTCTGAGTTTTGAGAATGTTATTTTAGCATCTCTAACATTAAGGAAGCCTAGGGGTGGCAGCTGATATTCCTAACAAAGAAGCATGTAGGTGTACAAGATCTGCATGTCTTTGCTCATACAAACGTAGCAAAGGCTAAGTGATCTCCACCTCCACTCTCAGCATGCTAGATGTGAGGTATAATCAGGCTATTTTTGGGTATCCTGCCAGTTTGTGCCCTGGCTGTTTGAATCCTTGCTTCAATGTGGACCAGAGCCCTCCTTGCTTCTGGCAGAACAAGCATTCTCCTGGGGACACTGAGATCCTTCCTCACCCCACTCCAAATGAATGCTTATTTTCTGGTGTGCTTAGAAAGATTTAGTAAACCAAATGTTACACAGCGTTGTTTACAGCAAAAAAAAATTGCAATAAGCTACTCATTAAATATAAATTATCATTGTAACCATTCTATCTCTCTATATCTTTATCCCATTGTCTCCATCCTCACTTATTTTATATGCTCTAAATTTATTTAATAACAGCAATAGATAAGAAATCATTAAAGCAAAGAAAGATCTTATATTTGAATATATATATTTATAAGTTTGTTGAAGAGATATGAATGGTGTAATGCTTACAACATGGATTCTATTCTGTTTCAGAGCATTTTGAAGTTATTCCTTATGTTCAATTTCAGTTACAATTATTGTTATTTATATTAACTATTTAGATAAGAAAATAATTGCTTAGATCTTATTTTATGAAACATTGTTGAAGAACAAATAAAACATGGGTCTACTAAAAGATCAAAATAAAGCAGTGAATAAGAAACTGAATGTGCAAGTTTAAAGCAGTAATTTCTTTAAAATGCTAATGTTGCTGATGAAGCTTATAAGGTCACAGTAACAAACCCATATTGAGAAACTCCATCTGTTTCAAAATGTTATATGTTACTGTGCAGTATAGGGAACAGGATCTAATTGTCTAATTGAAAAACTACCAGGAAAAAAACCCAGAGTTTGTAAAGACAAAAAAAAAAAAAAAAAAAAAAAAAAAAAAAAAAAAAAAAAAAAAAAAAATTGCAAAATCCCTGGGAAAAAAATAAGACATTAAACAGAAATCCTTAGTTTACAAGAAGAAACACAAAAACCAGTTAAAATATTGCATTGAAAGCTTGCCTGGCTAAGATATTATCATCCAAACTTTCTTCTGTGAATTACTTATCATTCTTAGCAAAACCTTTTTCAAGAAGAATTAAAAAAAAAAAAAAGTTTTCAAGTTTACAACAGAGAATTTCCTCAAAAATTCAACAGTCCAAACTCTTGGATTTCCAGTCATGCTTCTCAAATAGAATGTTTGAGACTTAATGTGCATGGAAACCAAAAAAGTACTTACATCTCCCCTACCACTCACAGGTAAAAGTTTTGAAACCATAACAGTCATTTTAGAGAGAGCTATTTTTCTGACAAAATATTTCTAAGGTTTTCTCCACGTGAGGAGGACAAGAAAAAAATTAAAATCTCAAAGAACTTTTATTCATGTGCAAAGCAGCTTTTATCGAATACTAATTGCAACAATAGACATTTTCATTTGGCTTCTTGAATTCTTTTATTTTCCCTCAGAGAGTTAAGAGTTACATCTCTTCTGTTGAACAAAAACATATTAACTTTTTTTAATCTCATTCCCCTCAGATGGAATTTGAAAACAACCTTCTCCTATTATTCTGCCCAGTTTCTACTTGATGCAGTGTTTTCTGGATAAAACATTTTTAACAAAAAAGTCAGAAAAATGTCTGGAGTGCTGTCTATGAAATGCTAATATTTCCTCCCTCTAGACTATTCCAGCTTTTTATCCTATGAAATTATTTTACTTACATTGCACATAATTATAGGTCCTATAGAGCAGAGCTTTGCTTTGCAAAAAGAAATATCCAGAGGTATTCTGTACTTCAGAATTCTGTTTTCTCAGAATTCTGAAGTACACCCCTGTCCCTACACACTACTTCTATGGCATGCTCTGTGCTCTCTCTCTCTATGCTTTCCCCATTTTTATCTTTCCTAGTGCTGGATAGATGAGAGGTCCTGTTAAAATAATGGCTTAGCCTGCTTCTGAAAGCTGTTGCAGTGGCACCTTAGAGATTTATGTCTTGAAAGATCTGCATAGCATCTTCCCGTCTTGCTTTGAAAGGACAAAGCATAGTAAATTTTCTGCAGCTTTCCTGACCTTCTCTGTCCATTCCTTCTGTGCAAACAATTCATCTTCTTCACTGCAGTCTGCAAGCAGAACTCCATCGAGCCAAGTAGAGTCATGTCAGGGATTTCCCTGGCTGTCTACCCTTTGCTCTTTCCTCTGTGCTGTCACAGCAGAGAAATGACTCTGTGGCAAGCTAAAGATGATATTCTCTGTGAAGAAAGGTGCCAACTGTAGGAATGAAAAATAAGAAGATAGTGTGTTTGTGTCTAGATTAGAGGAGAGGGAAACCCTGACTTCAACATGTAAAAGGCCAATGTATGCTCTCATTTCTGTGTTATGAAAATTAAATGTTTTGCTAAATCCCAAATTATTTTATAGAATTGATTGTTACAATCTTTGAAATAATTTTATTAGTTTGTAGGTCTTGACAATTTTTTAAAGGATTATAAAACTTTTTTCTTTCCACAAAGATCTATTACCTTATTTGTGCAGTATGGCATTATAGCTTTTGGTGAAATGTCCTGCACGTACCAAAGACATAAGAGCTTTAGGGAAAGTGTACTGGTTACATCAGATGTAAAACGCCATTGAATCTGAGATGAAATCAACTGAGTAAAGAGGAACAGACAGAAAGAGTTGTGCCACTACAGTTAGGGCTCAGTACTGCTCCCCATATCTCCTTGTATCACAGCCCATCCCTACTGTACGCAGGGCGACGAGTTGCAGGGAGTGCAGGAGCTGAGGAGGATCAGCATGACAAATCAGCAGCGTGGATCCAAAGGACAGTGTCACACAGTAAGAGACAGGCAGCAGCCAGATGCAGCATCCCATCAGCCAGCATCAGACTGGATGAAGCGTCACCGCAGCAAGGTCCCAGACAGTACAAGACAGGGAGAAAGAGCTGTCAGCGCTCGCTAAATTCAGGAACAGTGGATTAATTAAAATGACTAAGGAATGAATCACTATCCATTAAATCCTTCTGGTGATGTTTAAGATTTGAAAAGCAAAACAACAATGAGCACCCACATTAATTCAGTATCTTAACCACTGACATTTTGCAGAGAAATCAAAGCAGTTTTCAAGCTGATGCAAAATGTAAATAATTTTCTCCCATGTAATTCACATTTATATGGAGATTTTTAAGATTCTATCTGTTCTTTTAATGTTATGTCCAAATTAGGCAAAGCCTAAAAAAATGGGCTTTTAAACTGAGCATCAAAAAAAAAAAAAAAAAGAAAATACTGGGCAGTCAAATGGATAAACATGGCTAGAAACCAAGGATAAATGCCAGGAGATAAATTAAAAAAAACCCCACCAAAATTAACATGAGTAGAATTGTAAATAAAATTTAAGAGACAGACATCAGCAATTCCTATTTTCATGACCATAACCACTGGGGCAGGTACATATTTTCTTCAGAGGAATTACATTAAAGTGTCTTTGCCAACACTCCATCACTTACCTCTGCTCTTCTTAGTGCCACCCGCAGAGCCTTTTCAGGACAGCAGTTTGTAGAGCACTCTTCAAATACAGTCAATGAAACAATTTTGTAGAACTCACAGACACACGAACATAACTACCATATTGTTGTAGATTTAACTTGGTTCATTTCAATGACCTGCTTTGCAGCACAGTCCTACAAACAGCTACATGCAGAAATAGCAGGGGGATGACTAACCATAGATATGTCAGGAAAGACTAATCTTGAGTCTGTGTCAGAGTAGGGATTTATTTTTTAAAGAATTTTTAACCCAAGTTTACCACCAAAGAAAATATAGTGTATAATGAAATTTTGGGAATTAATGCTTTTAATCATATAACAATCAGTTTTACTAGTGGAAAAATTCACCCTATCAGCCCAGGAAGTGAAACATTCAAACAGGTGTTTGAAATGAAAACTAATGGATTCAAAGAACTCCTTTCCCCATCTTACAATTATTTTCTTATTCGCTTTTTTAGCGACTTCTGCAGCTAGAAGTGCATTATTGTTATCTTTTGAAATATTTTCAACACTGAGTCTTAAAATCCTTCAACATTTGTTTAACATTATGTGCTGTGAAAAAAGCTCAGTTAATACCCATGTAGATAGAGGCTAATATAGAGGCTAAAACACAATTGAAAGAAAATCTCTTCATTAAAGCCTTTCGAAACACACAATCAATCTGTGGGATGAGGCCTCAACCCCGGACAGTAAACTTTGATCAAAGGACCAGAGCAATGTGCAGTTTTCTGCTGTAAGTTAAGGAAGACTTCCTGATAAAGGAATTGCGTATTCAGCTGAAAGGGCTTCTCTGTAAATCCTTATTCAGCATGTATACTGTGGGTGGTCCCATGTCACATAACACTAAAAAGGTACAAGGTTGTGTCAATTCACCAGCTCAGCCTAAAGGGAATGGTACAGTTCAGGCTGGCTTTCTGGACCATCTATGTCATACTTCTGCCCCCAAGCTGCAGACCCCATTCACTAGTATTACGAGGGAACACAATTATTTTAATTCCTATATATTTGAACCATTTCAAATGGTTCAATGGAAGTGTAATCCCATTTGAAGCAATACTGTCAAATAGATCTTCAAGCATATTCATTTAAATACCAGATCCTTATTACTAGCTCCAGCTGCCTGACCTAGCCCTGACAATCACAGGATTACAGAAATAGCATGTCTCATTTTATGTCATTCACCAGACATAAACAACCTAGCACTGTTAGTGTCCTGGATCCACAGCTGTACCAAGAAGTGTGGCCCGGATGAAATGGAAGGAATAAACAGAACACAAATTTGTAAATGACTAAAACTTAATGAATGCTTTAATATATCCTTTATGCATTTATTAAATATCCACTGAATTCTGAAAGTATTTAGAGTTACTTCAGGTATTCACTACAATTTTCATTAAACATAATTTCATGTAATAATCCTAGGGATTTTTGTTTCTTTTTTCTTTCTCTCTTTTTTTTTTTTTTTTAGTTATCTATTACTGTTAAACTATTAAAAAAACATACGTTTTCTTTCATAAGCCTTTAACATCTTCATGAGGGGAATTGGAGGGGCAAATACTGATCCTTTCACTCTCTTGACCAGTGACTGGACTCAGGAGAATGTCATGAAGTTGTGTCAGGGGAGGTTTTGGTTCGGTATAAGGAGAAGGGGAGCCTTTCTTGTGCTCAGTCAGCCCTAGGTGAAGAACCAAGCCTGTCAGAGTTCAAGGAGCATTTGGACAATGCTCTCAGGCACATGGTGTGACTCCTGGGGTGTTCTGTGCAGGGCCAGGACTTGGACTCAATGGTCCTGATGGGTCCCTTTCAACTCTGCTTACTCTCTGATTCTATTCTATAAGTGGACTATTATTATCTTGGAACTTTGACACCATAAAGTATTTTTAATCGATCCAGCATTTTTATCCTTCATATGCGCTACTACAAGCCTGTGGTTTACTAAGGCAATCCATCTGGAAGTAAGACATTCAATGAAAGATTATAATTACATCTCTTTCTTGAAATGTGTTCTCTTTGTGTAAATATTAACATGAGATGTTTGCTGTATCACCATCCTCAATCGCAACAAAAGTATTTGGAATATAAGTTAAGTGAAGAAAACCTATCTACCAGCTATGTTTTAGGAAGAATGTGGAAATGAATGTGTCTTTCTTAATAGGGCAAATGGATAGTTTATAGGTAATTCATTAGAAAATAGAAAGGAAAAGAGTACAGAACAGAGTGAGAAAGAAACACTTAAATCCCCATATCTGACAGGAAATTCCTAACACTACCAGCTTTCCTTTTAAAGTTATACTTTCTCAACAGGTTGCATTTTCTCAACACAGCCACTTTCAACATTTCTGGTCTTTAACACAAATATTGGAGGATAGTATAAATACTTTTTCCAAAGTAAAATAACTTATTGCATAATAAATGAATACACATACTGCATTTCATGATGTGTACAATTGAAAAGTACATGCCTACTTACATTTAAAAATAATTGAAAATAAGAGTTTTATCTGTAGACTCAGTTGTTTAACATATATAATAAACCAATCTGAAAGAAAAACGTTATAGTCCCATGTCATTTTTTCCTTAAAAGACACAGAATTCCTCTGTGTAGCTGTCATGTAAATATAATTATCTAAATTTGTCTTATTCTCTGTAAAGCTACTTACATTCTAATCCCAGAGAAAAGTGTAAGAAACTTTTTTATACCTCTGTCTTCACTTTCTGTCCATTTTCAGAACTAGATGTAATGCATCTGTCTGTCTTAGTAGAAGATAATGAGAAACTCACTATCAGATTTCTGTTTTTTAAAGATTCTGAAAGATACTGGGCTCTCAAGCATTCAGTGAAATACTGCCCACTTTTAATGACCCACACCTTTCTGGAGTAAGACTAGACGCTTCAAGTAAAAGAACAAAACCTTTTCTATAGAAGTTTATCATTGTGTCTTAGATTTTTCTTCTTCTTTTCTCATCCTTTCTTTTTTTTTTTACTCTTTAATTCAACCTACACCGGCCTGCCTTTAAAATTGTATTAACAAACTCCAGCTGGAGATACCCAACTGCAGTTTCTAACTTGACAATCAGCATCTCTCCTTAAAATAGGAGCTATGAGATTGTTCCCACGTAAAGTGACATTAGTAAACATTTTGTATTGTTGCAAGAACACAGTCTTGATGTAATGATGACATTTGACTGCTTATTTTGAACATAAACCAGACCTCAATCCATCAAGTCCTTAAGCATGGATTTAGGTACCTTCCTTTATCCCAATGTTTGCCAGTTAAATACGTGATTAAGTAGCTCACTAACTATAGTCAAGGGTGGCTGGAAAGTCACAAATAATTCAGATTCACAAATGAAACCAAGATTTTTGCAGCCAATTTGTTTCTGCTTCTGACTGTTTCACAAAGTAGCTTCAGTTTCTTTACAAAGTATAGGACATATAATTTTGGGTTTTACTAACTAAATGAAAACAGCAGGAAAAGCCATGCCATGAAAAGAAAGAAAGAATTAAGTTAACAACAGTATTTTTCAAAATCTTTTTCAGGTTCAATACAATTTCCACTAGACTTCATCTGAAAGCTCAAAAATTATTCAAAAGATATAATTGATTTTTAGTTCTGTTAAGTTAAGCAAATTTAGCATATCATAGGAGTCATATGCAGTCATATCATTAAATATATGACAGGAAAGATAGAACCATTTTTCATTCATAACTTTGGTCCTATCAGTATTAAAATAACTTGATATATTGGTTTTTCTAACAGTCTTTTGGACACGAAGAAGATTCTGAAAACATAGAAACAAGCCAATGACAATGACTTGACCTATTTTGGAGCTAGAAAAATTAGGAGATTTTTATCATTTCTGCTTTAAGATTGTAGAAAACTATTTTAATAATAATGAAAATATTAAGGTAAGAAAAACAATACATTTCAGTTGATTAATATTATTTTTTTTCTCCATGACATAAAATACAGAAACCTTAATGTTTTTTTCTCTTATTTAAAACAAAGGTTTTGAAATCTAAAAATTTTACTTTATTTAAATTTTATTGAAATACTTTTCACAGGTGCCAAATTCAATTTATCAGGATGCTTTATCACTCTTTTTTCATGTTTTAGGGCCAGTTTTTTTGGTTTTGTGTTTTTGTTGGGGTTTCATTTGAAAATTTTTGTAAGTTGTAGAAATGTTCTTCCTTTTCGATATTTCAAGATAGGACTTGCCAGTCAACTTCTTTGTAAACATTTTTCAAAGTTCCTTATATAAGTTTTCACAGCTCCTAAAACATGTTATAAATTATTAAAGAGTGTAAGAATTTGTATGCTCTGCTTGAGAAAAATAATTAAACCAGCTCTCATAAAAATGAGAATTACCTGAACTTGATGAGAGTTTCTTTGATGCTTCAAAAAGCTGGGGTCATTTTTTTCCTTTTTCCTTTTACAAAAGATTTAATTTGTATTTTCCTCTATAATTTCAGATCCAAGTGGAATATAAATATCGAATATAATGATAAAGTGTTACAGTGGTATCTCTGACCTCTGAGAAGAAAAGCCCCAGAAATTTCATTAACCTCTCTGTTCTTGTGAGATTTAAATTCCACATCAAGAAGTGTAGATAGTTTGGATTGGATAATCATCTTGTTCTCAAGGTGATATTTGTATTGAAATTCCTACCATTTTGAAGATTACTTTTCACAGTGTACAACATGAAAAAAATATTTCTCATGCTGAAAAAAAAAATCAAAGTTGGAGTTAATTTGAGATTTAAGTGACTGAATACGTAAGCTCTTTGTTATTTACACGTTTTCCTATGTCACTTTACCCTTTGAGGAAAAAATGTATTCTTATGGCTCTGCAAAAAGAGGTTCATGAGCAAACAAATTCAAGTTGAAAAGTTAGAAGAAAAATGCTAGAAAAGTGGGATAGCTGGCCAAAGCTGGGGTGAAGATGAATGCAGGCCTCATATCTTGTATTATCTGTTCTTATCAATCAGAGGATTTCTTGGGAGTTTGCAGGGGAAGGAGAAGGGAGTGATTTTGTTGTTGTTGTCATTGTATTTGTTGTTTTCCAGCAAGTCTGTTTCAATCCATGGGGAAAAAAAAAAATAGAAAAAAGAGAAACTATTGTAGTGTCTTAGCTCTTCTTGAAAAGCTGCCATTTGCAAAACCAAGCTACCTTTTAAGTTGTCCTCTAGATTAAATTTTAATGTGCAAAACCCTTTTATTTTACAAGTGAAATCAGCATTCTGTCCTTCAGATTATTTCCCAAGTTCAATATCTTTCACTTATTCATATATTTACAGAGGAAAGTTTCTAAACTGTAAAGATATTATTTTTATAATCTCTATGTAACACTTGGTTCATAATTCTGCAATAACTGCTACATGGATGTAGCTGTAAACTGGATCAGGACCCTACCTTACAATATTCTTCCAAATGTACTGCTTTCAAGAACAGGAGGCAGCATAAGCTCTAGTCTCAAAAAAATCCCAAACAAGCAGGCAACATAAAATACCATCTGATGTTAACCTGGTAATATGCAAGTTGCAAAGACAAGGAAGTTTCCTTGGTTTGCTCTTTTTTTTCCTCAACACATGGAATACCAGCTTTGCAAGAGAAACAGTAAATAAAAGCAGTGTATTTACCAAAAGCAAGGCATATCCAGTATTTGATTGTTGAGTTGGACAGGTACTCTTGAGAAATCTGTTCCCTTTTTTGTACCAAAAACTTAGGGAATAAGGAAGAGAACACTTTTTGTGGGTTCCTGTAATGATCTTTGTCTGATTCAGCTGCACAAACTTGATTTCCATTGAATTAAAGACATATTAATTTTTTAATTGTTATGCAAGTATTTAAAATTCATGAAATCTGTATGAGAACCCTGCTACCTTTTTCTATCTTATTTAATTTCCTTTATTTTAATTTGGGTTTGTTTTTTTTTTTTAATTATTTTCTTCTCTGTTCCTTACTTACCAAACATCAGAATACTACATTTTCACTCCCTAGCTTCAGTGTTCTAGAGACCAATAGGCCTGTCCATCTTTAGCATGAAACAAACTGCAAGAATTTCTTATTTGTTTCCCAGGAAATTCAGAAGTCTTATTTCATTATGGAGTCCCAATGAGATTAAATTCCCAGTAGAGTAGTCTTGCACGAGCAAGAAGAATTTTAACTACCTTCAGTGAAATCCTACACACTTTAGAGCTCACCTTAAGGGGAATAACCTGTCTCTTCCTTTAACTAGTTAGAACTGATCTGAAAATATTTATAGAATATACCAAAAGCCTGAAATTAACCTTAATGATATTATGTCTAATAGGAAATGAAATACTTCTAATTTAGGAATTTATTTTCCAAATATCTGGGTATTGAAGGAAAATACTCTGCTTGATAACCTAATGGAACTGCAAGTGATTCCTTTTACATATATTTAAAAAAATCATTGAGATGCAACAGAAATTTTAATGCTTTTAAACTGAGTGTTAATTCCTATCCTGGAAAAAAATGGAAAGCACAGAAGCAACTTTAGTTGCTTCAGAGAAGAGCCAAGATATTAGATAGGTAGATTAAGTAAATAAATAGAGACTGTCTAACAAGGAGAACACCAACTAGAGAGACATTTTCCTTTCTTGCTGATTTCATAGCAAGAGAATAGGATGGCTTATTCCCTCTTCTGTCCCTACAGTGAATAAAAGATTATAATTATTCCTTGTATCTTTTTGACATTGTACAGAAGCTGAGTTTTAGATCTATTTTCAGAATTTACGTTATTGATCCATGTTTCCTGGCTGCATGCATGCTACTGCCCTCATCACTTCCCTGTTTTATAAAACTCCAGGTAAACACTGAGTATATCTGGCAATACCAAAGTCACAAACAGCCAAGCTATAACAGATTTAGTGCCATGTCACTTTTAGCACACGTATTAAATCAGCTTAGACCCAAAACTATGACATAAACAGAATTGTGAAGGGAATGCAAACAAATATGAGCTTAGTTCATACTATTATCTACTACTTCATTTAGACCAGGCTGTTCATTCTTATTTATGTTAAGAAGACACATACTCGGGTTTCCTTATGTAGTCTATAATATCTCTTTGTTTTGAACATACAAAGAATGTGAGGAAAATCCTGCAATTCAAGAAGTTTTCTCTATATGAGGCTTGGTTACTCTATAATTAATCCTCTAGGCAGACATAAAATTAGAGAATAGTACTGCTTCACTATAGAGCAAAACCATAATATATTTTATTTTACAAAAACTTGTCAAACAACCAGTATCTTTTGGAGTTAATGGAGTTACTATTTTCCCTTCTGGCCATTTTTTCTGAATTGTTAAGAGCCAGAGCCTGTTGGAAGTAGGTGGTAGAACTTTGCAGAGGGGTGAGAAATGTACATAAACCATGGGGTAGAACAGAAAAACAAATAAGTTAATATTTTTTAAACTTGCAGATGAGAATTTGAAGATATCTGATTTGATGAACTTAAAAGATCAAAATGAAATAGTAAAACAAACCTACAACACAGACGAAAGACACCTGAGACAGAGTTGCGAGAAAGAGTTGTGAAACCAGTACTACTTGGAAACAGTGCAGAATATCTGAATGAGGAACACCCATGCTGTGTGATACAGAAAAATTCTCTCCTGGTGCTGAAATGAATAATAAACCAAACCAAAATAAACCCCAGAGAAGCAGCTAACACAAGAATAAGCTAATGTTCATTGGTTTAAAATATTATTTTAATATTCTTGTGCATGGGGGATTTAAAATATTGTAAAAGTAAGTGGAAAGAAGCAATCTCAATCTACCCAAGTTTGGACATGGTCAAACTTATGACTGACATTTGTTAAATGATTACTTTAAAATTTGGGATGTTATGCTAGATGTAATTACCTATACTAATACTTTCACCTTAACAGAATTGTATTTTAATGCTTGCTTACTTGAAGATTAAATTAAAAACACTACATCACCAAAATGAAAAGAAACTAAACTCCAGTGTAATTGTTATCTACCTGGAACCAACTGTTCAGAACAGATGGAAGTAAGCCTTATTATATAAGAGATGTTCTGAAACGGGGAATGAGGAAAAAAACTTTAAAGTTTTTCTGTAGCAAACTATTCTGCCCAGAGTTATCCAAATATTACATATAAAAAGTTGTACACAACATTTTTATTAATGATTAATAGATATCTGGCCAAGACAATACAGCATTGCTAATTCCCATAAATGTGGCAATGGTAGGAAATGGATTTGCAGGACTGGATTTGAAAAGCTTTCTTTAGGATGCCAGACAAGTCCTCAGGTTTCTATTTTTTTTCACGAGTTTCTGCCTGGAACATGATAATTTTTGTGCACACCTCTCTGTCAGTATAATGTCACTCATTCTTTAACTGAGGTGGTCATGAATGTCTTCACTGAAACTCACATGACTTGGTGAACAAGCACAACCATGCTTATCTGTTTGGTGTCTGATGCCGTGGGTGTCATTCTGGTTTTTCAATGCTCGAATCCCTGTGCATAAAGGTAATAACCTATTCCCCATATCTTAAAACAAAGTTAAATGCACCATGGAAATATTCTTCTCTAGCGCAGGTCCTATTGCCTTGGTGACCTCACCTACATAATACTACTTCCTTTCTCAGAGTCAGAACAGATGAAAAACAGTGGACATACAACACAGAATCAGAAAATGTTTCACCATACTTTCCTTACTTTCTTCCCAATTTTTAAGCTATATACTCTCTTTGCCCTAGAAATAATCTGTAATAGTGTTACACTGTTTGGAAGAAAACAAAACTAATACCAAGACAAAAACAAAAACAAAACCAACAGAAACAACAACAACAAAAAACCCCAAACCTAAAACCAAAACCAAAGACAAAGTCAAAGAGAAAACCAAAACCAAACACAAACACAAATAGAAAAACAAACCTCAAAAGCCAAAACTGAAACAACAAAAAACCCCAAACCAAACAAAAAACCCACAAAAAAACCCCAAAAAACCAAGAAGAACAAAATAAACCCACACATATAAAAAAAAAAACCCTCAAGAAATTATTTCATAGGATATTTCCTCTAGATCAGGCAGAACTTAAAAAGTCAAAACAATATTGAATACTAAATTATAATTGATAGATTAAAAAGCCCACCAGTGAAAAATCTTTTTGAAGTCCCTTAACACAAATCTAAAAGTTAGCAGATTAAATAATGAAGGAATAATTTTGGTTCAAATCTTATTTTTCAGCAGAAAATGTTAACAATAGAAAATGTTGCCTCAGATAAACAATTTAATTTGACCAACCAACTTTTTTGTAATGATTCAAAAGTTTTTTATTTTCATGTCTCATATGCAGCAGTAGATAAACAGGTAATTACAATAAAGCCATTTACTGATGTATTTTAATTGCCATTGCCATTTCCTTTATTTTTAAATTGTCACAAATCTCATTTCTATTACACAAATTTCGAGCCATAGGAGCTAGAAAACAGCATGTCATCACCATGTTATCCTTGTCCTTAAAGGTTCCCACTAATAACAGGTGAAATAGAACCTCCCACATCATAGAGGGTTTAAAGTCGGAAAAGAATTACAGGCATGATCATTACAAAACTTGAGGGAAATTGTGAACAGTCAAGAAGCGTATTTATGCAATGCAGTTTATTTATTAATTGGTCTAATCCTTTGGAAGCCAGGTCATTCTTGGTTAGTTTGATAATTAATTAGCTTAACCATCAGTATACGTTCTATAAATACCACATAGTCTTATCTCTACATCTCTTCTTTTTCTGCTAACATCATTGTCTTATACACAGCTTACAACTTCCATAAGCATATATTTTGATTCATGTGGAAAACATAATCTCACAGTTGATTTTATTTTCCACCTGCAGGGCTCTCAAAACATTTTACTTGCAATTTACCAAGTTTGAAAAGTAGTTACTTCATTACTATGAGACAGATGTCAAAAGCCAAGCAATAATTTCGAGCTACGCTACTATCTACAATAAGAATCTACTAAAACCTTAAAGTATAGGAAAGCTATGGTATGGTAATGATTTTTAATGCTATTTCTATTATTTATTTACTTATACTTAAAAAAAAAAGCCTCGCAAATGCCAAACTATCTGTTTACCTCTGCCCGTGAATGTATTAATCAAGTGTTAAGATGTGCACATGAATACACACAAAGGTACAGTGTATGCACTGCTAAAATTGTTGATTGGAATAAAAGGCAACAGACCAGAAAGCTTCCTAAAGTTGTTGAACAGTATTAATTTTTCATTTATCAGTGCAAATACAATTTTCTGAAAGCAAACGTTTAGTAACTGTTTAAGATTGATCTCAATTGCTATATAGTGGAGTTTGCACAGCTTAAAATACAAAATTATATAATTAAAAACTGCATTCTTCTTTCTTCTCTGTTGAATAAATTATGTAACTGTAAGAAAATGTACAAATTTCACATGTAGTAGTTTGAGAAATGCATATAAATTGTCAGTGTGCATTTAATAACAAATAATTCACAGCACATTTCATTCTTATATGGATTTTTGTTCACAAATAACAAAATGTGCATAGTAACAATATAATCTACGAATAAGATATAAGAGTGGGTAGTCATATATATTGGCCATCTTTGTCCAATTTATATTGTTCTTCTTTTGAATTCTGGCCATAAATTAGCCAGTTTAATGAAGCTATCTTTCCAACATCAAGGCAAGTAATTCCCTTTCTTGCCTGTTGGTGACTTTCATAGCTGACTGGTAATAAACAGCAGACCACTCTTAATAAACTCTAAATTGTTTTATCATATAGACAAAATTTGCTTTATTGACTTGTTGCCTCTATCTCACTGGAAAACACACGTAAAGTTCTGATACTACCTTATCTGTCATATATAACGGGCACCAGAAAGAGATACTTTAGATGTTAGTTTTTTGCTATATAAATATAGGAAAAAAGAATCACAGATAAAGAGAGTAGTGAGATGAAATTTGTTCAATGATTTCACAATGATTTCACCGAATCAAGAAGAAAAGAAAAAAATTACAAAGTCTCTTTTTCACAGTTTTACATTACCAGTTATCAAAACTGATCATCAAGAACTGTAAAGGTTTTCTATCCTGGATGACTGAGAAATCAAAATAAAATTCAGGGATGATAGGTTTTAACACATAAGAAAAAAAGTCATCAAGTAATATGACTGCAATTAGTTCTTGACTAGAGATCATATATAGGTCTCTGGAAACAGATTCAAAATTTTAAGTGAGATGTTAGTATTTAGCAGGAAAAATAAGGAAACTATGGGATACCATTGTGTAAAGAACTAATATGCCTTTGTTTTGAATATATATAAGTTATTACTGCTGTATAAAAAGGAAGCAAATGGAAATGGAAAAAGAACTAGAGAAAGGACAAAAAGAATGGTATAAAATGTGGAATAAATGCATATAAGGAAAGAGCAAATACACTAAAGATTTCTAGAAAAGACAAGGAATAAGGAATTGCATAGGTCTTCCAAATCACGGATGAATGGGAGAATGAACATAAGAGAAGACATTTGAATACTTCTAACCTAAGTGTATTAGAAGAGAGAGTAAAACAAGCAAACCAACGTAATACTTACTTACCATCCCACCAACACTTATTTTTATAGTTATTTACAGTACAGCTTCTTTCCAACTCCCTGAAATTTAGACAGGATTGTCTCAGCCTATTTTGTCCTAACTTATTTTGAAAATAATCCTTATCTTCAAGTATTTTCTTATCTCAGCTCCAAATCTTTAATTTTTAAAATGTTTTTGTTTTGAAAGGTTTTGTTTGAGTCTTTTTTCTTTTTTGTTTGGTTGTTTTTTTGTTTGGTGTGTTCTAGGAAATTGTGGGGGGTTTTTTGGTTGTTGGTTTGGGTTGGTTTATTATTTCTTTCTTTTTTTTTCTTCCTGAGGTTTTTTTTGGTTGTGGGTTTGTTAGGGTTTATTTTCTACAGATAGGGAAGAAATTATGGTTACCAAAAATATTCAAGATATGAACAAATAATACTGTGCTCTATTTTGCTTTCTGTCAGTACATTAATAATTCCTAAAATGCTCTATTTGTTCACTTTCTTGTACTCTTTTCTCAAGCATCTTCCACTGAGCAGAGAAGCACTTCATCTAACTGATGGAGAGAGGGTACAGAGTGGGATGAGCCTTTGATCTGGTACAGCATGTCATGCACATTGAGACAGTGAAAATATAAATTATTACTAGCTATTTAAAATAGCTGAGATCACTGAGAAAAGTGGCACAGATAATTCCTGTGAGGCTATAAGAA
This sequence comes from Cettia cetti, assembly GCA_013401135.1. NCBI lineage: Eukaryota > Metazoa > Chordata > Aves > Passeriformes > Sylviidae > Cettia > Cettia cetti. The sequence continues at coordinate 11,594 of VZUI01028936.1, read as the reverse complement.
ATCCTTCACTTCAATTACAACATTGACAAAGGTGAAATAAGCATCTGCATGGAGCAGTATTACTCCAGAAAAAAAAGTTTATTGGCCTGAATATTTAAAAATTGATGCAGTAAACTTGTAAACAGAGAAAACTTCCATATTGTTTTTTAGTTTTATCCAGGGAAACATGGGTCATCAATAGAATGATTCAAACAAGACAAAGAGGTATTTTGCTCTATTAATTCAGCCTGTGATCCAAAGAATTCCCCAAACTAAGATCTTAGAAATTGATGCAAGAAATAAATAGCAAAAAAAAAAAAAAGGGGAATTTAAAAGAATCAATCATCTTCTGTGCATATTTAATGTTTTATTCAAGTAGAAGTCTTACCTCTATTCCTTCTTATAATTTTGGGAAGGAGTTGGAGGGAGTAGATAGGTGAGGTGATGAGTGGTAAGTGAAACCTCAAATATGTAAAAAACGTTTTGGTTTTAAATTGCCACTAAGAATAATAAAAAAAAAAAACTAAACCAAAAAAACCCAAAACAAAACAGAAAAAAAACCGAACCCACTTAGCTTATATTCCTTTCTGAGATGAACAAAAACTCAGGATACATATAATTCATGCATTCATAGATATCATTGGCAGATACCCATTTGGCAGAATACGCTATGCTAAGAGCCACATCTTATAACAGAAAAACATTATTTCCATATCAACAGTTGAGTTGTATTGGGATGGAGCACTACTCCCCTACAACCAAATTATATTATCAGACTTGAGATTTCAGGTAACTGAATTGTGTCACTGTCATAACTCAGTTTGTCAAGATCTATAATTTTGATTCTGGGTAATACTTAATTCTGCACTGCCTTAAAGGAAATTCCCTTTTGCACTCTATTGCCAAGTTATCAAAACTTATCAAAACATCCTATTAAGATGTGGCATCCATTTAAGAAAACTTTCCATGATCAGACACCCTAAGATACAACAATCCAAGTTGCATAACAATATTTAATCTCTATCTACAAAATCCTGTTTTTTTGTTTTTTTTTTTTCAAATGTTAATTTTTCTCTATTTGGACCACTGTTAATCTTGCAAACAGCCTTGCTGAGGTCATATGTCCCAAAAAGCTGAGGTTCTCATAGTGTTTCTGTGCTATGAAGTCGAACATTTTCAGGAAAAATGAATGTAAAATTAGGCTGCTTTTAGAACCTGGTTTGCCATGTAAAAGAAGCTGATTAACAAAACTGTTAAATACATATTAATTCCTAACTTGGTTGTTGTGGGTTTCTTTATATTCCTCTATACAAATATTTAGAGAATGTTAGTAGACACCTGAAAGGAGGTGTAACAAAAAAAGAATGTTTCAAGCCTCTCACTACTGAATAATCATTTCTTGTGATTTGAGAAGGTCCACAGGAAATTAGATTTTAAAGGTGAAATATGATATTTATTTATCTATTAACTAATCTGGGAAGTAATCTGGGATTTGTGAAGATAAAAGCAGGCTAGTTTTTTAAGCAAGATTTCTCTGCAGATTTAGAATTCTACCATTTTCTCTCATCTATAGCTTTTACTGGCAATCATAATTTGTCAAGCAGCCTTTTTAAAAGACAGGCAGTTAACTTCCTACTTTAAAAACTTTCATTTTATTCATAGAATCATTTAGATTGGAAAAGACCATCACTGAGTCCAACCATAAACCCAGAACTGCCAACTCCACCACTAAACCATGTCCCTAAATGCCACATCTACACATCTTTTAATTACTGCTAGGGATGGTGACTCTACTTCTTCTTTGAGTAGCCTGTTCCATTGCTTGTCAACCTCTTCCATGAAGAATCTTTTTCCTATTTTTTCCTAATCAAAACCTCCCCTGGTGCAATAAGTGGCTGTTTCCTCTAATCCTGTCACTTGTTGCTTGTGAGAAAAGACCTACCATTTCAGGTAGTTGTAGAGAACAACGAAGTCCCCCCCTGAGGCTCCTTTTCTCCAGGATATACACCCCTCTGCCCCCTCAGGCACTTCTCATCAGACTTGTGCTCCAGACCCTTGCCCAGTTCCATTACTCTACTCTGGACATGCTCCAGCCCCTCAATGTCCTTCTTGCTGTGAGGTGTCCAGAACTGGACACAGGATCTGAGGTGTGGGATCACCAGTGCCGAGCACAGGGGGCTCCTGCTGGCCACACTGCTGCTGATACAGGTCAGAGTGCCATTGGCCTTCTGGACACATGTCTGGCTCATGTTCTAACAGCACCAAAATTGCAATGTACTGAAGTAATACATTTTTCACCTTCTGTTTTGTGTTCACATTGAGGATCACCATTTCCTAAGAGCACCTAGCATAATATATGTAAGGACAGCACATCCCTTTTGGAAACAATTTTCCTGTCCTTCATCCTGTAGTCCTTTTCTTAGGCATGATGCCTGCAACTGTGTAGGAATTTCTGAACTCTGTTTTTCTGAATTCTGAGAAATAATCTGTGATTTGTGAAGAGAAAAGCAGGCTAGTTTTTTAAGCAAGATTTCTCTGCAGATTTAGAATTCTATAATTTTCTCTCATCTTTAGCTTTTACTGGCAATAATTTTATTTATACTTCCAAACTATTAACAAAAATATCATGCTGAAAATGGATTTATGATTAGCCTGCCAGGATGCCCTGGCTGAATGATGATTCCCTACATGCTTCTATTTTCAGATCTATTTATTAGATTAAAAAATAACTATTAAACATATATATCATTTTATGGTGATTATGCTCATTGTTTTTAATCAGAATGCTGCATAGTGCTTAACTAAATACTTCATAAGCCAAGAAAAGTACATAGAAATATTGTAGAAAAGAAATCGTAATTTAGTGAAGCAAAACATCAAATTTGTCTTCTATACTTAGAAATGTGGTGACTGACATTGTGGAATATTATTTTTTAATTCCCTCTGAAAATCAGCTACAAATCAATTGGGCTTTCTTAGACTCAATAGCATGCACATAGATTCCAGTTAAGTTAAATTATACTATTAATTATTTCCCTAGCATTTTGCAGCTCATCGGATTCATATCTCAATCCCTACATTTGTAAAAAACACTCTACCTGATTTTAATATCTGTGGATGAAGAACATTTATTTTAACTATTATATCAAAAGTCCATTAAGATGCTTAGGAGAAATATTCAATATTTACTGGACTATGTAGTTATTATTGCTATGTACACATAATTACTTTTACAAGTCTTTTATGGAGGGTGCTGAATATGAAGCAAATTCATTTGGTTTGCTGCTCACCAACCTTTGTATGAAAATACAGACATATATTATTCAACGTACTTCATGTACATTTCAGCTCTCGCATCCGGTGCTGTGCTGAGCCCCTAGAAATCAGCTGTCAACCCCTTCCTATGGAAATCTGTCTTCCAAAAGGCTGAGCGCCGCTCTCTGACAGAAGCTGTGTGCTAATCAGCTTGTCGTTACAAAGGCCACAGAGGTTACAGCGCAATTCCCTGCCACAGTTAACATGAGGCATCGCTGCTTGGAAAGGCAGTTGTCCCAGGTAGTCACAGTGCAGTGCCTGCTAGGAAAAGTAGTTTAAGATGCTGGACAGAGGAAGAGCACACTGATACAGACATCTAACATAAAAAGAGAACTGGATGAAAAACGTCTGGCTGGACAGGCTCCTTTTCAGATGGAAAGCAGAGAATGTGTCAAATGTCTCACCAACATCACTGAAAATATTTTAAAGGTCCTTCTGGAAGCTGCTGGAGCAACCACAGAAACTGGAATTATCTCCACAAGCTCTTTTCAGTGAGAAGTTAGGGGCCTGCATAGATGTTACAAATTAGCTGAGCACACAGAAATACGTTCAGTTTCTTCAGTCCTTTTTTAAGAAATTGGGGGAAACAAAGAGGAATGTATCGGGCAAAGCACAGTAATGTATTAAAAAACAGGTTAGCTACTACCTCTGAATTGGACACCATTTTAACTATAACCTTGACCTTTTAATGTTATTAAAATTGTAATGTATTCTTAGTATCCTTCATATTTGTGATATTTTGGGGTGTCTGAAGTAGTTAAAAATATGTGCTATTTTCATTATTTTGTCAATCACCAGGAGGCTTGTTTTTAACTTGGATTTGAATCCTACCATAGCATCTAAAAATTACTCCTTGATGCAGAGATTTATTTTTTCATACAGTGAAATTGAGGTGTTCTACTTTCACATGGTCCTGCTTAGACAATAAAAGGCAAAAAAATCATTAATAGTAAACAAGAAGTTAAAACAAAAAAACTTGTTAATTTACAGTTTTCTGCAAAGCAGACCATTAGTAGAGATTTTTTTTTTTTTTGTGGTTTTACTGTAGCATAACTTGAAATGTATCTTGATGGGCAATTCTAAACTTGCCTAATGGCAGATGATTTCTTTGCCTGTTTAGACTTTCACAGGTTCATTGGCTGTGGAAGTTTGCATTGTTCAAGGCTTTACTTTTTCATGGTTAGACCTCAAGAGTAATAAATCTTCAAGAAAAATTATATCAGCATAGGGAATGCTCTAAACTCACACATAAAATGAGTTGCTGTTTTAAATTACTTCTGAATTTTTGTATATAAAAACTGGTTTTCTGCTTTGTTTTAGCTAGCGTGTCCTTGTATGTGCTTATACAGTAATTGAAAAAGTACACATTTACTTGGGAGAACCTGTGGTCATTGAGAATAAATGGGTGTGTAGAGTGAGCAAGAACAGAAATGGGTGTAGTTATTTTTAATACAGAGTATTAAAAGAATTTGGGGGTTTCCTGTGGTGAAAAAGGAGACATATTTCCAATTTCCTACTGCATTACTGGCTGGGTAATGCAGAGAACTGAAGATGAGCAGAGGAAGTGATACGGACATGGCAGGATTCTCCTTTCATTTGATCTCTGAGCGAGAACAGAGACAACCAGGATTTCAATTTTGATTGTTTGCTGGCTTTACACGCTTTAGAAGCAAAAAAACCCCCATCATAACTTTTTGATGTTAAGCACCAAATTTGAAATCTCAAAAAAACTCCAACTGATTAGGACTCCACACAGCCAAGTGAATATATTGCTTCAAGCATCACTATGAGTGAACAATTATATGTCTGTTACTATTCTTTTTATTTGGCATTTCATGTACCACTCTCTGAAACTGATCAGAAACAAAGAGAAATGCAGTGCTACTTGGCATATAAACCATAAATACTTACTCTAATATAACACTTCATTTCCTGTGCCAAAGGAAAAAGAAAAATTATTCCTCTTTTGTACATTACACTCATTATAGATGGCGATATAGCTGATAAAATATTCCAGCTTTAACAACAGCATACAAACCCAAACATGTCATCCTGAAGCTGAAAGTGCTTTAGAAAGATAGACAAGCATTTTATTTCCATTCTGAGCACAAGTGAGCAAAGACCAAATGTATTAAGCAGTCCATGTAACGTCACATGAATCAGTCACAGAGTCTGGGTTTGTGACTTCTAAACATACGCTGATTCATTAGCTCATGGATTTCTTGTCAGTGTCTTGAGCTTCTAAAGTATTCATCCTCCCCTACCACTCTACATCTCCAATTTTTTTTAATGCTGTAATCCTATCAATTTTCTTTATCCTACAGTGTGACATTTCAACTTTCAGATTAAAAGTCTTTTAATACAGGATTATGAAGTTGTTCTTGCTGATTTAGCTTTTTTCTGTTCTTATTAGACCAGGTTTCTTATAAATATATGCTTGCAATAAATTTTCTTCTCATAACTATGATTATTCTTTGCATTCTGTCCTAATCTGTGCTAGATTGCTGCTGAGTTACCCTCTTTCAGAAATGACTGTTTCTCAAATGCTGACCCCACATTTATATAAAGTTCAGAAATCTTTCAATATACAACTTTTTATAAGTTACATCTGAGAGGGGTACAATTTCTCAAAGGTAGAGGCATTTCAGCACAGAATTTTAAAAACTCAACTGTCACTTCTTGTCATTTTTTATTTCATTTTTTATTCCAGATGAATGTTACCTTTCTCATGTCTTAAAGTCCAAGGATAACCAAAAAATTAAAAGACTACATAATTTTTAATTCTAATTTTCAGCAAATACTAGATATGAAAGAAGGTTCCTATGAATAATATGTCTGTTTATAATGCTGTACACATTTTCAGAAGAGCAAAAAGGGGTAGCAGATAGCAGGAAGTGTTTTTAAACAGAAAGGAAATACAGAACATAGGAAGGCAAAGAAAAAAAACCCCACATTTTTTTAGTAAAAACCCCAAATTAATTACGTTAAATGTAAGTAAGTTTATATTTTTAAATTAAACTTAGGATAATTTTTTATCAAGAAAAATATTAGTAAAATGAAATAGTATTTTTAGTGCATTTTTAAAAGGAATCTAAATATGATGAATCAGTATATCAAATATGACTGGAACAGAAAAACTGTTTCAAAATAAAGATATTAGCACCCATTGCAAGGAGATTAACTACATTATTATTTTTAAAATATTATAATATATATGACATTGCCTGCCTATTGGGCTTATAATGAAGTGCTTGGCTTACCCTTTGGTATTACGGACACGTAGAGGCAGTAATGTTTATAAGAAAGGGTGAGTTGCGTAACTGATCACGCTGACAACTGTTAATCATGGTAACTCCTGCACTTTCAGAACCATTTAGAAAGAAATTTAAATGTAATCAATAAACCAAGATAGAATAGAGGGTCTAACATTCTTTCAGAGAATTGCTAAACCACTGACAGCCTCTATAGCACTTCTAATGCGAAACAGCTCCTGAACAGGATACAAACTCTGAAAATATGAAATAGAATCCTTAATGGAATACATCCTTAAGAAGTGATCTTAAATTCCATAGCAATTGTCAATAAAGTGGGCCAGCATTCAATAACTAATTGTATGGTCTTTTGATATTTCTACACCCGTTTTATGGGTTAACACAGTTTGACTTTTAGTTAAAGAGAAATATAGGAAATTGTCCTTTTAGGACCTTAGGAAAGACAGGGACCAATCAGAAGTTAATTTTAGATATTGACATATGATTTGACCACTGAGAACGCTGAATACGACTTTAGAGGAATAGCCATATAAGACCTGAGTGTGTTCAAGTCAGCCCTTTTTTTTCCCTCGGAATTGCAGCAGGCATCATCGCTCCGAGGAGGGGCCGGCCGGGCCCCCGCCGCTCTCCCCTCCCAGGCGGGGGGGTGTGGGCTCAGGGCCCGGCTGTGCCTCCAGACCCCCTTCGGCTGCCAGGGCCGGGGCAGGCTGCAGCTTAACAACATCAGCTAATTTTAAAGTCTACCCCAGCAGCTATTGGGCCTGGTTGGGTCAGGCCTGCCCCGATTTGTCACCGAGGGGTGGGCAGGACCCCCCTGTTCCCGTCCCCCTCTCCTCCAGTGACTCCCAGGCACAGGGGAAAGGAGGGAGAGGAGGCTCGGCAGCCTTGAGATTCCCTCGGCTCCGAAAAGCTGCAGCCCAGCAGAGATCACATCACCACTGCAAGCCAGGGCTGGAGGGGGCGGTAAGAGATGTTCCCCCCTCCAGGGAAGGGCTCCGAGCTGGGCCGAGCCCGACCCGATGTCACCGAGGGGTGGGCAAATGAGTATTTTATAGTATTTATGATCCTTGAGCACATGGCTGCTTCGAGCTCTGATTTTTTCAGAGAGAGAGAGAGAGAGAAAGAAAACCTGGGCCCAATTTAATTCTTTTCTGACACAGAGGGGACTTTTTAAAAACCCTAATCCTCCTTTTGAGTAAGAAGAGACGAGACTGAGTGAACGTAAAGAAGACAGCTCATGAAGTCAAGAAGATAAACAGAGTAAAAAAGTATTTTTTTACTTTTGGAGCGTTTTGGGGGGAGGAGCGTTTGAGGAGATTGCTATTTCAGCTAAATTTCTCTCATTGAGACATGGAAATGAACTTTATATGTAGACTATCCTTTAAACCATAGGAAAGATGCATTTGGGGAGATGTAAAAATCTGTGTATTTTGAAGCAAAGATGTTGGTGAGGTACTAGTGACATTAGTCTTATGAGTTGCTTGAACAGAGAGATCTGAGAAGCTCCTGCTCTGGTGAAGAAGTGAGAAGATCTCTCTGTTCCCTGAGATGAAGAATCTTCTGCCTTTAGAATAAATATCTTTAAAAAGTGACACCCCAGCGTGTGTGAATCCACGGCCCATATGCAGCTTGGGAAACTGCTAATGGGAGGGGTCACAGAAGCAAATTTCCCTGGGCTGCTGTTTTTGTAACATTTAAAACCCACAAGAGAACTGTTCTAAGTTGTCAGTGGGATCCATGACTCTAAGAGAGACTCCCTTCCTAAAGAATTGATGAAAAACTTTTCAAATAGTAAAACTGACTGAAAATCACAGGTTGTCTCTTTATGTTGTTTGTGAGAAAGTGAACAGTTTGTGGGAGAAGGATGAGTGTTTTAAATTTCCTTTTTTTTTTTCTCCTCCCTTTTCATTCTTTAGTGTGTGTAAATAAACTATCTTTGTAAGTTCTAACTTGTAGGCCTGTTTTTTGTTTTTTATTTCCTTCTAGTCATATTTCACAAAAAGGTAAACACTGAAAACCATCACAACCTGTCTCTACTGACCTTTATTCTTTGTTAGGTGGAATATTTAGGACCTTTAAAAAGTCTTCTATCTACTGAAAACAAATAAACTTTGAAAAATGAAAGGGTTATATACACTGAGAGATAGAAATTAATGATGCAAGCTAGGTTGTAGGTATGATCATTATTCTTACTAGTGTAGAAAGGATGCAGAAATTCACAGCATTTATTCAGTTTAGTAACTGATGTCTTTAAAGATGCATTCCTTAGTGTTTATAACGTACATATCATACTGCTTTGGAAACAGTCTAATCTATGAATCTTCACAGTATTGAAATGCTTTCTATGTTCACATGTTCTAAATGCCCTGGGAAGGTAGATATTGGGATTTAACACACCATGTCTCAAAACAGGACCACAACTGAAGTAAAGTTTCCAGGAAGAGTCTGGAGAAACACCTGGGTGGCTGTGAAAAAGCAGAGCAATGATTACTTCATTCCTCTGCTTAATGCAAAACCATTAATTGAATAAAATTAGGGAATTACTAGCTGCTGATATTACTGACTAATGTCTCTTACTGTAACGTATAATGAAGATCCATTTGGGCTAATGATCTCTATAGAGGTCACATATTGGAGTTTAGAGAATTTTTCCTTAGAAAACATTACCTATTGACAACCACAGAGTCACTCTGGTTTACTGAAAAATAGAGACAAAGATGTGATCCATTTACATGCCCCCATTGGTCTTTCCTGTCTGACGTGTCCCCCAAGGAGACATTATCCATTGTTCAACCCTCTGTTTCCCTGAATGGGCTCTAACTAATCTATGGTTTCTGCCAGAATGAGATGTGGGGTCACTGAGCAGACAATAAGGCCATGGAAGGATTAGTCTGTTGCAGAACACCCTGTGAGACTGCAGGAGCAGAGAGTAGAAACTGGCATCATGTGCAGTACAGAAAATTTGGTACCATCTTTGCTTCCACATAGTGAAGCAAAAAGCTCAAGTTAGTTTTCAACCTTGTACTGAGAACAGAATTCTTTCTTTAACCAAGTGCTCAAGTAGGAAGGAGGTTGTTCACAATGTCACATATATGTTTCTCTGTATATACCCACACAGGTATCTACGAAGGCTTTGAGCAGAAATCTCCTACTGTTTCACTTTTTTTTTTTCAAATTTCTTTACACTGTGGGTTGATATAAAACATTCAGAGTGGTTTCTTGAGCTATCTGCAAGTTCCAGATTTTACTATTAAGAACACCACCTTGCTTTTACTATGAACCTTCAGAAAATCACCTTTGACTGTGAAGTGCACACACAAATAAATGCGTTGAGTAGTGAACTTCTATTCCAAAAGGACTCTGATGATCTGCATAGATTTATCTTTTTATGCAGTATAAAGTATCAATATAAATAAATTATAAACACCTGCAAGTTCTAAATGCTTGCAGTACATAGATTCAAGTCTTCTCTGACTTAAAAAATGCTGCTGAAGAGCACACTTGATAACTTCATACAGAATGTGATTTGGAACTTCAAACATAAGAAAGTGAACAAGTAACAGAGAGTGAACCCAGGAAAAAACAGAAAAAGGAGTTGGGGTAGGATGATTCATTTCTTGAAAGGTCTGTCACTCATTTCAGCTTTATCTGAAGAGTCACAGATTTCCAAGAGCAGCAATAACAAAGTTTGTTTGCATCAGCTAAAGCAGTTCCATATATTCCTTTCATTTACCAAAATGTGAAAACCTTCCTATTTCACTTGATGATTTCTCCAAGGAATAAAGCAACAATCCCTAACTCCTCCTTAGTATATAAGATGTTATTCTCAGGTACATCTAATAAATTTAGGGGAACAAATTCCTAAGCAGTTCAGCAGAACTTATGATGCTGAGTTAGATGTCACTGATAGTCCAATCTCAGAGTCTAGTTAGGAAAGATGGGAGATTTGAAAGAGAAACAAATTGACCTCTTAAAATTGCTGTAAGCTGTCACAAAGACAGCTGGACTAGCAGCAGGACTAGTGGCAGCAAAAACTATACATATTGGAGGTTTTAAAATAGTAAGATACAGATGCCTAAATGTCACACATTGAGGAAAAAAAAAAAAAACATACAAAGTTAATGAATTCCTCATTTCAAACAATATGGAGAGACTTAGAATCTAAAGAGTCACCATGTATTTAATGTCCTTAAAGGAAGGTGACTTAAAATTGCTCTGCCGAAAAGAAAAATAATGACACTAGTGTAACAGTAAAGACTCATTTATCTCTTTTGACACCTTGCCTAGGACTGTGGTCCCTAATATCACCAAACAAATGAAAAAACAGAATTTCCACTGTTAATAGCAACAACAAAAAAATATAGGCGTTGTGTCTGTTCTTGTCTTAAAAGCATGCCTACTAAAATAAGTCAATTTTTTCTAGTCTTAAATAACAAGAACTCTCAGTTACTACACTAAATACAAGTTTTCTGTTTCCCAGTAGTGGATCCAGAGGAGGGAAAAGGAAGAGCACCACTAGTAATGTCCAGTTATCCATCTTCTCCTGCAACTAAAAAACCTTCCAAGAAAAGATAATAGACATCAAACACCATTACTGTAATTCCGCAGAGATTCAAGGGTATATCCATAACATCATTATGTCAAAGGAATGTTCCTAAATTTGTTGATAATTACAGGCTTGAAATGCACTTTGCAATGCAATGGAAGAATGAGGATAAAGTAATACTAGGGCACTATCTCTATCTCAATTGCAAACTAGTTGAGAACACAGATTCTAGTATATTAAAAAAGTCACCACATTCATCACTGTGAGAGACAAAATAAGGAGATTATTTAGACCCCTTAAAGAGTGGAGAATCCATATCTATCTACATTCCAACGCTGGATAAACCCATCGAGAGTTGTGGGGATGCAGAATTTGTTTTATAGGTTTTAGATATAAGTTTAGGATTTTTATTATAACTTTTGTGTAGTTTTAGTTATCCTGGTGTGGGCCCCATACCTTGGAATTTGTTACTATCATAGTTT
>VZUI01028934.1:0-29219 GCA_013401135.1 Cettia cetti | reverse complement strand
GGGGAAAAGGCCTCCAGTGCTGTCCCAAACCCTGGATTATATCCATGTGGGAATGCTTGGCTCCTCCCCCTGGGAGAAGCACCTCACAATGGGCTGATATCATTCTATGAGTCATGTAATGGGTCCTTGATGGCCCATTAAACAGAGATAGCTCCCGGGGGCGTTATCTATGAGTCATGGGCAAGGCATTGATGAGCCATTAGCAGCAGATAAGGGAAACACTGCCCCACCTGGTTTCAACAGCTCATGGAGATGGTGATAGAATACATACTTTGGGCACATCTTACATTTTAACCTAGGACAATAGGTGACAAATCATCTTTGGTTCTCCTGGACAGAACTTTATTCTGGCTAGTCTGTTACTAAAATAGTGATTTATTTCTTTCTCCACAGAGATGTCTGTAAACCTTGGTTTCATCTTCTCTGTGCACCCTATGGGCGCTCAGTAACCCCTGAAGCATTTATTCTCCACTCTTCATCCCCAGAACAATAAGGCAAGGCTTACATGCCAGCAGCCCTAAAGTACAGCCCTTGCTACTCCCTGTTAAGCAGAGCACCTCCAGCATTCCATATCACCCTGAAATCAGTCTGCACCACAGGCAAGGTTTGGGGAAGGGGTGGGGGGGTTGGGGTGGAATGAAATGAGTTTTAGCCTGCTAAAGGACAAAATTAAGCAATTAATACTAGATTTGAAAAATGCATAGGAGGCAGAGCCATAACACTTTTTTTTAAATCTGCCTACGCCTGGACCTGTTCCCAGCCTTCTCTTGGGTTTCCTTGGTGAAGAGCTGGTGAGACACATTTGCAGCTTGTTAGCACAGGGACCTGGTTCCTAAGATAAGGCTCGTCCCTCTGGCAGCATTTCCTCACACTGAAACTGTTCACCTGGGGCAAAATCTCTCTGCAGATTTCTGTCCTCCAGCATCCCACTCCATAACAAGCAGCTCCCTGGGGATTTCCCATAGCCTAGACCCTGTATAATTGGCTCATTTTGGGTAACAGCTTGGTGAGAGGGGCGCTGAAGGAAATTCTCATGCTGTGTTTGCTCATGGAATGCAATTTCATGCTGGGTGGCCAAGGCTTCTACCACCCTGGCAGTCAGCAGATGAGCCAGTTACAGGCTGTAGACAAGTTTCTGTTTGGCAGAGTTGCAGCAGAACAGGAATTGAAATGCATCCGATTTGGCATGTGGCATTTTATACAGCCTGTGGCTCTGAAACCACTCCAGCAGTGACACTGAGCCCACTATTTCTATAAGAAACTGTAATAAGACCAACCTGCCTCATGGTGCTTTTAATTTGTCTCTCTCTGGTCACATAAAAAAAGGAGGCTAATTATATTAGCTCTCCTTTGCAGGTGGGAACAGTAAGTGCCTGTGAGGAAAACACAATTACCTTGTCCTTGAATGCCAAGGACTGGGATTCTGTCTTGTCTCCTGTCAGCTCAGTAATGATTTGAAAGGTTTCACTGGACTTCTGGAGCTATGTGCAACTGAAAATGTTTTAAATAAACACTGCCTTCCTCTCAGTCATCTGCCCTCACTTGAGTGTGAGGAAGGAAAAGGTCCAGAAAGAATGAAGAGACCCTCTTTGATGAGATTTCTCATATCTTACCTTACTCTTTTTTGTGGAGCAGGTTTTTGTTCAGGTCATGTGAATGTGATGCAGGTGTCACATGTTCCTCTTGCCACCAGTGCTGATCCTAGGAATGGGGTCCTGATACTTAAAAAACCCAATAAATGATGGAGACAAACCTGTTGCACAAGGGCAAAATGCAGCCTCTGCCTCCAGTGCATTTCCCTGTGATCCAGGTGAGCTTACAGTGAGAAATTTGGACTCATAAACCACCTCTTAATCTTTCTGCCAGTGTTTCAGTAGGTTTTCTTGTGACCAAGGAAAGGAAGTGATCACACTTGCTGCTGGGGAACTCCCTGACAGAGCTCCTCAGGGTATAGGGTCCCTGAGAAGTAGCTGAGCTCCAGGTGCAAGCCAGCAAGTTATCCTCAGCAAATTATCAATGCAGGCTTTGTTGTGTGACCAGAGAAGTCATTTATATCCTCTGTAAGCTTACAATTGCCTCTATAAAAATAGTAGCACAATTCCTGGGAAGATCTTTATTAAGAGAGATGCTAAGCCCCTGTTTGGAGACAGGTCCATATTTCAAAGTGCTTACAAAAAACTGTATCCAGAAGGGTGAGGTGCCTGAGAATCAGCTTTCATGAGAAATAAGTCACATCTGGAAGAAAGTAAAAAAAAAAAAAAAAAAAAGCCCACAAAACATGAATAAGAATAATAACTTTTGCCTAATTTTCTTTTTTCCTTTTGTTTTGACAATGAATGTAACACAGTGTTGCCACAAGTTGTATGCCCAAGACCTGCCCTTCCAAGGCAGTCCATAAAATTCCAGTGAAATCATCTACTTTGACTACTAGTCCTGCAAAGCTGTGGTTACTACTACACCACCCAGGTTGGGGAAACACAGGTGTAACCCCCTCCCACTCTGGGACAGATGGCAGGAAAGAGTCTGTTAATGGCAGGGTGTGCAGCTGGAGATTATAATGAATTTTTTTATAGCCACTCATCCTTTAAAAAGACATGCTGTTGCTTTGGATTTTTAACTCCTGGAATGATCCAGCTGAGGCTTTCTGGAAAAAAAAAAAAAAAAGAAAAAGAAAAAGAAAAAAAAAAGGAGGTAAGACATAAGACATCTGAACCTGAAAAGTCATGATGAGAGATCCACCAGCCAAATTAGGCAAACAGATTTATTGTCTCTTTTCCTTACTCTAGACTTGCAAGAGTTTCCAAGCTGGCACTTTAAGTATCTCAGTAATCACAGTTAATACAGTGGGAATGAACAGCAGTGCCTGGTTTTTGGGATGTGAGATATGGAGACCTATTTATACTGCAGGCCTGATGCACCATCTCTACTTACTAATAAAATAAAAATATAAATCCTTTACTATTTCAGAAAGATGGGTTTGGATATCAGATGAAATCATATGCAGACAATTTCCTTGGCTGCACTGAGAGGCAAGACTTTCTGCTCTAAAGGACAGTGGTGTCTCACATTATAGATGTAGAACTGAAGAGGCTGGCAGCATTTGCCTTGCATCACAAAAGCATTAGTTGAGGGCCACAAAAGTTTTGTGCCTTCCAGGGTGCTAGAATGTCGTCACCCAAGGAAATTTTGCTCCTCATCACTGCTGTGATATAAATTCTACCCCCAGCTCCTTCAAACAGGACATTTTCCACATTTCATAGGAAATATTACATTTTTACCATTCATTTGGTCTTTTGAGATGCCTCAACTCAGCTTCTTCATATTGCTGCATGACCTTAGTCTCATGAAGTAGTCAATGGAGTTTAGTGAATGATGCTTGCTATGAGGCAATATTTCTGGCCAGATTATTTATCCTACATTCCTGTTTCCCTGCCCTGACAACAGGAACTTTGGTAGCTGGTTGGAAATATCTGGAGCCAGAGTTGGCACATCACTTTACTCCTTCTTATCTCCTTTCAACATAAAGGTTGAAGATACATGAAATGCAGTTTTGTCACGGGGTGTTTGTGAAAGTGGTTAGATCTTGCTTTTATGCATTTTGAAACAATCCCCTTTAAAAATGCATCCACCAGATCCTTGAAATGTCATCAGACATGAGACAGAAAGGCATCATACAAGTGATCAGGCTTTTAAGACACTTAAAAAAATGTGGAAAGTCCTTGGAAGAAGATAGCAACACCTAATTGTCACTGAAAACTTCACTTTTTCCCTCAGATATCACAGATTTAGTCCTTTATGAAAAAGAGAATGCTAGCAGCCTTAGAGAGAAAAAGATGTTTTCTTGCAGAGCATGATGCAAGTGTAATCTGAAAGCGTGTTTTAGCCACATAATTCTTTTTTAATCTAAGGATCCTGAGTGCAATTTTTAGCTTGTCACCCTTAGTCAGTGCAGAAGGCACAAATGTCTTTCACTTGCATCAGCACTCCAATCTGCACCACACTCCTCCGGAGAAGCAAAAGAGAGTGAATCCTCACAGCACGGCAGAATCTGCTCACATTGCTTTGGATAACACATCTTTCTTCCATTTCCCTGCTGAGAGACAAGGTTTATTGTGACAGCAACACTGTTTATCTTACCAGGATTATGCTGAAACAAGTTTAATTCTATTAGTGTTAAAACATATCAGCGCTGGGAGTGACGCAATGTGTTTAGCATCAATATAGAGGTTGCTATATTTTATGCTTTCAGCTGGAAGTGAAGCAGCAACTGGACACTGGGACATATGGAATGCATTTTAGGTTTTATGTTCATGTCTCTCAAGGAGAATTAGAGCACTTGCAAAAGTTCTTTATGTGCTGCAATGTGGGCAGCAATAGTTTGTGTGCAACTGGTTGACGTTCCCTCCCCCACCTCCCCGTTTAAAACGGAATCTGAATACTTGGGAATTCTTTAGTGGCTTGACAGCCAGCCTTAGCTTATAAACATTGTTCCATATCTCAGTTATAAAAGTAACATGATGTATACTGCCTCTCATCTGTGATTATCAATGGGTGTTAGATATGCTGAGGTGAAACCGTGCAAAGAATCTGGATTTTATATCTGCCTCCTAGGGTTTCCTTAGTTAGCTACAGACTTCACTGCTAAAAAGCTGCAAGCTCAAGAAGACAAAACCTCTTTCTCACTCTCTCCTTTTGCCATGCTTAGAAAACCTCAAGCCTTTATTGTCCCTCCCTCTGATCAGTGCACCCTTTTTGCTGGAACCATCAGAAGATATGGGGTGACCAATTCCAGATGATTTCTATCAAGATGAGCCCTCACTCCCTGTCCAGGCATTTGGAAATCTCTTGCTTTATTAATGGTATATTTTTAATTTTTTTTTCTGTGAGCTCAGTTCCAATCTTCCTCATTACTCTTATTTGCAAATTAATATCCTTACAATCCTGGAGTATAGGCTTCTGAGTCCCATGGGGACAGTGGGATATGTCTCCCATACACTCACAAATTTGAAAAGATGGGTCCCACTACCTGATAATCATGGACCATTTTGAAATTTCGTGTCACCAATGTCCTGCAACCTACATTTTCCCTAGTAGCAAGATAGAAATTAAAGTCTCAAGCAGCCTGAAAGAGAAACTCTGCACTATGGACTTAAATAGAAACAGCAAGAGAAGTATTGTCCATTAGGTTATCATACCTACCTAGAGTAGATTTACCATCCTTTTGCAACAATGATTTGAACTTGAGCCAATGAAATTATCTTCCATTCTCCCTTCTTGAATGTTAATTTCACTGGAGGCTTTGCTCTTTGAATGAGAAGACAAGGCACCAGGGTGAGAGTAGGGAAGCCTGAAGCAGCAGCACAGGTGCAGTGGGTTCAGTCCCTTCAGAGGACAATGGTTCAGCCACCTCCTTTGTCACCTCTACACACACTGAGTGCTTTTCTCAACTGTATGTCTTACTGTAGTGCTAATTACTTCACTCAGCTTTGGGGTGTGTTAATGACATATTATGAAACTGTAAGAAGTCAGACACACATGTTCTTTTTTTTTTTTTTTTTTGTGCTGTTTTGTTGTTGTCCTTTGTGCCTTAAACTCAAGGAAGCTGTAAAGCTGTGAGCATCCATTTTTTCTTCAAGTGAAACCTCACACAACCTGGTCTCATTTACTTCCAGAGATGGGGTATCCACAGCTTTTCTCTTGTGACCCCTCCTAATGCTCAGAGTAAATAATTTCTTCCTATTATAGAACCTGAATCTACTCGCAGGTTAAAGCCATGACACCTTGCTCTATCACTACATACCCTCTTGGAAAGCCCCACACCAGCTCTCTTGTAGGTATTGGAAGATGGCTTAAGATCTCCCTGCAGCCTCCTCTTCTCCAGTGTGAGCAGCCCCAGCTCTCCCAGCCTGGCTTTACAGCAGAGGTGCTCCATCCCTCTGATGGCTTTCATCTGGACCTGCTCCAACAACTCCAGACATGGTGACTGTCACAAATCTCCTCCTTATCTTTCATCTGTCTTAGCACAGTTTCCAGGAGAATCTGCTCCTGAGATGAGACTGACTGTCCTGTAGCTCCCTGGGTCCTCCTTATTTCCCTTTTTAAAAAATGGAGGATTTGTTTCCCCTTTTCCAGTTGGTGAGAATTTCACCAGTCCGACATGGCTTCTCAAATATGATGGATAGTGGCTTAGCCCCTTCATCTGCCAGTTTCCCAAGAACCTATGAACACATCTCATCACTTCCAATGGACTTCCAATCATCCTCAGGTTCCTTAAATAGCATCAAACCTCATCTTCTCCTACAGTGGGTGGCTATTCATTCTCCCAGTTCCTGTCTTTTACTTCTGAGATTCAGGTGATGTGACTGAAACACTTCCTGGTGAAGACTGAGGACAAAAAGTTCAGTTATTACCTCAGGCTTTTCCATGTCCCAGATAACCACCTCTCCCATTTCTATCTGATAAGGGCCCAACTTTTTCCAAGTCTTCCCTGTATCACTGATAAAGCTTTCCTTGCTGCCCTTGAACTCCTTGGGCAGCTTTCCTAGCCTGAACCCTGGATTCTCAAACAACTTCTCTGTGCCCCTCCCAGGCTACCTGTCCTTGTTTCCACCCTCTGCAGACTTCATTTTTGTGTTTGAATTTTTTCATCAGCTCCTTATTAATCCACACAGCTCTCCTGGGATTTTTACCTGCTTTCCTCTTCATTGGGCTGCATTGCTCCTGAGCTCCGAGTGGATCCTTGAATATCAACCAGTTTTCTTGGGCTGATCTTCCCTGCAGAGCTTTATCCCATGGGACTCTACCAAACAGATCCCTGAAGAGGCCAAAACCTGCTCTTCCTGAAGTCCAGGACAGTGAGTTTGCTGCAGACCCTCTGCAATGCCCTAAGGAATTTGAAGTCCAGCCTTTTGTAGAATCATGGGATTTCATGGTCACTGCAGCAAATGCTTCTCTTGAGCTTTGTATTCCCCACTGGCTTCACCCTGACCAAGGTCCAGCATAGCAGCTCTCCTTGTTTCCTCCATAAGTGGGAGAAAAAGATTGTCATCAGTACATTCCAGAAATCTCCTGGTTCATTTATGTCTGGTTGTGTTGCCCACCCAACAGATACCAGGGTGGCTGGAGCTCCCCATGAATATGAGCATGAGGCTCCTGCTTTTTGTCCAGAGTGGGCCTCATCTGCTCGTTCCTGGTGGGGTGGCCTGTGGCAGACCCCCACTACAGTGTCACCTGTCCCCCACCCTCCTTCAATCCTGACCCATCTGCTCTGGGTCAGCTCCTCAGCCATTCCCAGTCCACCTGGTCACTGACACAGAGGGAGACACCCTTTCCTTGTCCCTCTGTCCAGCCTGTCCTTCCTAAAGATCCCTTGTCCTTCCACTCCAGCAATTCAGTCATATGATGCTGGTAAGATCATAACCTGCAGTCTCTAACTCCAGTTTTTGTTCCCTGTGCTGGGTCTGTTTACACAGAGGCATCTCAGTTTGGCTCCCCATTAAAAGATTGCTTTCTGGACTGCTGGAATTCCTTTGTGCTGCTCTTCAGGTTCTCTCCTGCTGTCCTTCAATGCCTCTCCAGTCCTTAGACATCTAGCACATCAAATTGACAGAAGTCTGATGTGTTCCCCTCTCCCAACAATCTTAATTTAAAGCCATTTTCTCCAGCTTGGCATTTTATTATTTCCCTCTGGCATTTCCCTCCATGCAGGTAAAGCCTCCAGTCTCAAGATCCTTTTCTTCAAGCATATGGTTAAAGTAGGGAAAGAGAGAAATTTAGAATTTAAGGATAACAAATTGTCTTTATGTCCCTTATAAAAGGGGTAGAAAATCAAACATATACTTTAGCACAAGAGCCAGTCAGAATATTTTCCTCAGTAGAAATGTACAGCTTTGGCAGCTGAAGTTTTGAAACTGGAAACATCTTATCAGAAAGCCAGAATATTTCAACAGAGAAATAATTCTCATAGATTTCACAATCTATTTACCTCCTCCAATATTCCTTCCTGCTCTTCGCAGGGTCAGGGTATGTCATTGTCATTCCTTATATCAATGTCATCCCTTTTTTTTCAAAGGTGGTCTTTAAAAATAACTTCACCATTTCTCAAATAGATTGCAAATTGCAGTGGAGTGACAAGAGGACAAGCTTTTCCTGAGTTTTATTTTATCTGTGAAGTTCTCCTTTGTTTCACATCTCTCCTATTTTTGTCACATTCAAATGTAGCTGGAGAAAGCCACTGAGAAAAAGCAGAAGTTGCAGACTCATCCCTAAGTCTGAATAGCAGTGGAAGTTATTATTTCTGCTCTAATAAAAGATTCACACAACTCCTTCTTCTCACAAATCCAGCCTGAAAGAACAGCTGGTCAGATATTGGTTTATCCTGCAGAGAAGCTTGCCCATGGACCCCTAGTTCAGAGCCCCAGCCCTTCCCTCTTTTTTACAGATCCCTTTTCACCACTGAATAGCACGTTCTGTAAAAGCCACAAACTTCCAAGCTATATGTAGCATAAGGCAGCTGTTTGTCCCAAAATCCCACTGAGCTGACTACAGCAACACACAAATTACAAGCTTTACCTAGCAGCAGATAAACCCACCAAGTAATTTCTGGCTTTGAGCTATCAGAGTCAGTGGGGTTCACTCTTGCAGCTGCCTGCACTTGATTCAGTTCTATTTTTGAGCCCTGTACTAGTTTTAGGGCCCTTGGTTTGGAATTGCCTAGGGTGAGAAAAGGCTAAGGGAAACAGAGTGCTCACTTTGCCATTGTGACTTTAGCTTTACAGCTAAGCATCCAGCTACAGTCAACGCATTTAATCTTGTTTATGACTTCAAAATTATGCTCATAAAATGCCCTCTTTAAACCCAGAGATGGGGTCAACAGGGAGTGTGGGCTACCATATAGTTGCATAGCCTTTGTGTTTTTTCCCTGTACTGTCTATTAAGTTGTATAGGACCCCAAATATCATTGAAATAAGATGAAAAAGGCTTCCACAATTTTTCAAGTGTTGGAAATTGCCTAAGCAACAGAAACCTCACAATACAAAGTGGAACAGGCTCTGGACCATCATTAACAACCTGAGGTTTGATTGTAGATTCCCATTTACCTTGTTAAAATTTTAACTCACAAGTGAAGGGTGGCTCCACAGAGCACAGCAGAGACTTGGCAGAGATCCCAGTTTGTCTGAGGATCAGTCTATTTGACCTGATCACATCATAGTCCTCAATGCCACACAGATTGAAAAGGCTGGATCCTGAAGCAGTAATGCTCAGACTATTTTTGTTGTTATCTATGAAC
This sequence comes from Cettia cetti, assembly GCA_013401135.1. Taxonomy (NCBI): domain Eukaryota; kingdom Metazoa; phylum Chordata; class Aves; order Passeriformes; family Sylviidae; genus Cettia; species Cettia cetti. Next base: position 19,930 of record VZUI01028934.1, on the reverse strand, counting down.
AGGAGACTCTCATGGGCCCTGATGTTTCCAAATATTAGACTAGGAAAATTCAGAATGGTCAAATGTCCCACTTTTACTCCTCTTCAGACATTAATGATAGATAAATTTTGATGAAGAATCCTCTTTTTGTAAGACCAAGCACCTCTCTGTAACTAACCTTCTCTTCTTACACATTAAAAGCTCCAAGGACATCCAGAACCCCTGCAGGACTTCCATCAAATTTGCTTCAGGACAAGTACAAAAGCCTTCCTGACACACCTGAGGGGCTGAAGGTATATCTCAATCCTCCATTACTCAGCCTCCTGATCAGTTTTTTTGCACCCTCAGTTTCGTGATGTTTAAAAAGACAAAGAGACAGCAATGGGAAAACATTCCTGTGGCTGAGTGTGGCTTTTTGCTCCAAAAATACTCTAAGCATTCTACAGGCATACTACACAGGCATGCAAATGCGGAAGGGCTCAGTTTGCATTTGACATTGAGAAATACACTTGATGCAATTTCACCTGTCACCCACCACCCCCTCCCGAGACACAACTGTCCCCAGGAGCAAAGTCTAGTGAGTCAATAATTTGTGTATTAGAGTGGTAAACCCTTCTTACAAGCACTACAACATTGGGAAGGCCAAGCCAATCTGTCAGGTGCTGGCAAGGTGACTGCTTTTTTTTGGGTGCCAGCATGTCTACCAGTGCTGTTCAGTCTGCTGGAGGTGGAGCTCAGGAATTTTTACTGCCCCAGACAGCCACCAAGTGGTTCTAAGATGGGCCCTGACACCCTGCAAGAAGAAACACAAGCCATGGACAAGCTGCTTTCTGTCTTTGTTGCTTGGTCACAAGAAGAACAGAAAGTTATTTCATGTCAATTTTGTATAAACTGGGCCTTGCTTTGCCACTATTTACACCACCTTATTTCCTACAGCTGTTTTAAAGAAACAGAATGAACTTATCTTGGTGTGGGGACAGTCTGGCATTGAGAATTGCTACAGTTTGGGTTTTTGTTGTCTATTATACTACCTCTAAGGAGATGTACATGTATGGTATCCTGCATAAACACAGCTGGAAGGAGTCATGCAGACATTGGAGCAAGCCCTGCATGTCTGGCAGCAAGAACCTGCACCTGCTCCACTTACATGCAATTGAGACAGGGGTGTTAGGCTTCATTGTGTGAGCAAAGGGTGCAGAATCTGAGCAAAAAGGGAGAAATCAAATTATTTGTCTGTGATTGCACAGTAAACCTGCAGTAAAGCCAGAACACTCTTGTCTGAGTTCATCCTTCGATCTTTTTCCCACAGGACCATCCTTCCCTCAGCAAAGAGCTCACACCATGCACACAAGAATATTTATTACCAGAGGGGATAATCAAACACTCACAGAAAGGCTGGATTCCAGACTTGATTACAAGGAAAACCAAGAGTTCTTATGAATGTCTCATGAATGCCGAATATCTCACATTGCATTATCACAGTACACACTGGACAGCTTTTCCCTAAAAGGAAAGCCTGTGGCCACACGGGGATTTGAGATGGGAAATGGCAAAAACACTGTCCCATTATTTATTTTTTGACTCTCTAGTATTTCTGCGTGACCAAATGTTAAGCATGGTTAGGCTTGTCTAAATTCACTAGCCCAAAACTAAATGAGCACAAGCCCACCATGCACTGCCCTTAGCCCATCACCCATCTTTGTGGGGCCTACTTCTGTTCAAATCTATAGGTACAAAGGGTACAGCAAGTCAAAAAGTACAGCAGTAGATGTGTCACAACCTCTCATATTTCTTTAATGCAGGGGCAAATAATCAAATGAGTTCTGAGATGCAGGTTCCTTGGAGATGCAGGACATTGAAGTGAGGGTGCTGGCAGGACATTTTCCTTGAGGAACAAGCTTCCAGTAGGTCTCATCAACTTGGAAACAAGGTCGTGGTTTTGAGGCATATTAGTCTAGTATATCAGTGCAAGCACTGACACGCAAGGGAAAGTAACAGTTCAGGACAGGTAGGAGGGCTTACCCCTGCTGAAGTCAATTAATAAAGTCACTGTATGGCTAGGCCTGTTTACAGCAGCCAGAAATCCAGTTTCAGAGTTCCAGGCAAATCTCTACTGCGAAAGAAGGTGGGGGAAAAAAGGAAACAGATCACAAAATGACATGATGCAGCGTATTTCCTCTAAATGCTTCAACGTGGAAAGATTGGCAAAGGTTTCCACAAGGTGTTAGTAAGTCTCTCAGTGAATAACAAAGGTAGCAGAAGCAAAATTAAAACATGCCAGAGGCAATCAACAGGTTTCTAATTGTTTTGGTTTGGTTTGGTTGGTTTTTTTCTTCCTTTTAATTCCACCCTTTCGTTTCACTCTGTATGAAGCAATTCGTTATCTAATTTAAAGCAGGCACTATACGTTAGAGTCTCCTCACTTTGCACATTGCATGTTTAGACCATCTCCTTCATGTGATATCTTTTTTTTTTTTTTTTGTCTGTATTGTTTTGGCTGCCAGAGTAGAAATCCTTTGCCTCTGACTTCCAGAAAATCTGGATTCCTGTTTCTGCTTGAAGCCTGTTGAAGCAGCTGCTGTCCTGACTGCATAAGCAAGAGGGTAGAAGTCCTCAGAATCACAGATAAGAAACATGTGAAAATGTTTTAGGCACAAATGAATCTCAAAGAATCAAAGAAAGTCTTTAAGTTCTCAAATGACTTGCAATTACAAGAAAATATACCTGTGTATGCTACAGAATGCGTTCCTCTTCTGGAAACGTGGATGTTTCTTCTGGACTAAAAGAGCAGCTGCAAACAGAGAGTGGAAGGTCATGTAAATTCATCTCCCTCCGCTTGCTCTCTTTTAGAACTACCTCCACCTATGGCAGGGATCCGAGGTAACTCATGTGGGACCTGGTCCAGTTCTCATGAAGTCAATAAGAGCTTTCCACTGAATTTTATAGGCATTGGATCCAGTCCACGCTGCAGGAGCTGGAAGGTAGAGGTTAAAATATCCCCCCGTGTGTTTCCTTTTACACACAGTAATTTCCTCCCCTGTAGCTTGTTTCAGTAAGAGTTTTGGGGGGCGTTATTGCGTTTTGGTTGGTTGGTTCCTTTTTTTTTTTTTTTAAATCCAGGCTCTATAGTATGCAGTTATTATCGCCCCAAGGCTAGAGCAAGGCTTTGAAAATCTACACTTCTGGGGTTCTGTAGTTGCTGTCAGGTACCGTTTGTCTGATTTTTATCTTGGAGCTCTTATTAAATCCTGTGCCATTAGAAATCCTACTAATTTCAGGGAGGTGAGAGTTTTCTTGCCCCAAGCCAAGCTGAAAACTGTAGGTACTACGAGGTGCTACTCACAGGAGATGCCTCTGACTCTAAAGTAAGGCCTGAGACTCTTAAACCTTACCTTGCTTTTGCAAAACATTCTCTGATGAGCCCTAACGAGATTCTTCCTTACACAGAAATTGGCCATGCTGGTTGGTCTATTTAGGCTTGTATTTATAGAGTGTGACAGAACTGGGATAATGATGATAATTAAGTTTGACATGCATGAGCAGAAAATGTGCAGAAGAAAGGAGTGTCTTCAGATGAGTTTCATCTTGAGTTTATCTAGAGTCAAAAAAACTGCTGTATAAGATTTCCTCTGCTTTATGACCAGCAGGACCTGATACAAGCTTGTAGCAACACTCCTCACAAAGTGATCTGAATTAAGAGCATAGGTGTCTGTAGCTACAACTTAGAAACCCAGACGCAAATCTGAAAAAAAAAAAAAATCAAGTTTTTTAAATGAGAGGGGGGAGTCATGGGCAGATTTCAAGAATATCTGGGAGATGCCAGGCACCTGTGAGGTCAAGCCTTACCTCCATATCAGAGGGCATTTTCCAGCTTTTTTCCCTGGCACCATCTGCAGGACCATGCTGGAAGTGGCTCTGCCTGCGTTCAGGTAAACCCAGCAACCACGACCTGAGAGAGAAATAAAGCCAGTAAAATGCAGGTTGACTACTCATGTTTAGCAACCTGCCTGATCTTCCAAAGGATGGGTCTCTGTGTAGCTTTATGGGAATATTGCAAGCTCTGCTCCATTGCAAAGTTCTTATGCTGAAAAATCAGTTCAGGTCCCTCTCTTCTAAACCAATTCTTCTCTAAAAAATGAGCTGGCAACTTTAAAACATAGGGTTTCTCTGTTTTTGTTGTTGTTGTTGTTGTGTTTTTGGTTTTTTGTGGTTTTTTTTGGGGTTTTTTGTTTGTTTGGTTTGGTTTTTTTTCTTGTTTGTTTGGGGGGTTTTTTTTTGTATGTGGGAAAGGCTCTTAAATTAATTGAAGAAATTGATTGAAGAAATTAAGACTTCTTTAGATGGTCCTCTAGGTGTGTTCTGGGTGTCTGCTCTGTGGACTCTGCCCTGTAGTTTCAGCCTGTTTTCCAGGCTGAGCTACTGACATGATACACAGCAAAACCTTAATGCTATCGAGTTGCCAGGTAGTATGGTTTTTGTGACACTGAAATCACTGACAAGTTCACTTTGCAATTAATGAGTGCTTTCTTAGACCAAAACATTTTATTTTTGCTAGAATAATTTCTCTCTCCCTGCCCTGCCCCCCTCAATCCCCAGGACTTCTAGAATAAAATGTGACATTCTTGGAAAAGCAAACATTGATACTTGGATATTTTTAAGCAAAATTTGGGAAGTTTGATTTAAGCTTTTTTTTTCTCAACTTGACCCACTTTCAGAAGAAAAAATGTTGATTTGAAACAGTACAAAATGACAAAAACAAAACTATTTTGTTCAGTATCAGAGAGCATTCAGATTAATCCAAATTAATGCACTGCTTTTTTCCCCCATTGCTCTTTCAAATGCTAAATAATTTATATTCTGGTTCAGCTGGAACTTGATTTTCTCCTTGATAACTTTTTCAACTCATTAAAGTGAATAAAATCCCTGATATCAGTCACCTTTTCATAACAGATTTTCATGAAGACTTGTCTCCTCCACCCTCCTTCACACCAGTCCCAGTCAAGCTGTTTGATCCCAGTCAGCCTAGAGGGAAAGCAAATATTCCAAGATTAACAGAGCAAACATTCAAAAAAGAGCATGGTCTACAGATAGCAGAGTCATCATACCCCCAAAACAGAACAGGTACATTTGTGTGTACACCCTCCTCTCTGTAATTTTTATCTTTTCTGTGTTTATATTCTAGGTCAGTGTCAGCTTCCAGAGTGGCCCCTGACTTCTTGTGGCTCAGCCACACAACCCAGATGGGGGCAAGGAGAGCATAAAATGTGACAACAGAGAATCAAGGAGGGAAGGCAAAGCATTAGTCCTAGATAGACGTCCAGCAGCATCCAACGTGAGATCACCTAGAAAGGAAAGCAGGAGAAGTTTTGGGAATTGCAAGCAGAAAATGTGTGTGCATCATGCAGAAAAAATGCAGCCGTGAAAAAGAGTGGGAGGACAGAGCAAAGCCCCCAAAGAGCTGTTTGGAAAGCTCAGCTGGATCCAGAGCAACCCAGTGCCAGTGCCTCACCGAGGAAGCACAGAGGAGGATTGCCAGGTTACACCCCTGGAGTAAAAGGAGGAGAATGCAGAGAGCCAGAGAGGCAGAGAGGGAGAGAGGAAAACCGGGAGCAGGGTGCCAAGAGCTTTGAAAATCAGCAAGCCTCAGTGGAGTTACGTCAGTGGAGAGACCAACCCAGCAGCTAACTAAAGACACACGTCTCAGAATAGCAAGCCCTGCCTCAGACACAAAACTGAGCAAGCCTGCAGAGAGGGACAAATCACTCAAACGGGTGAAATCCCTCTGCAAATCCTCTTGGATTAATCAGATGGGCCCACGCTTTTCCTGCCCAAATCCTCAAAAATTTACCTTAAAAATTGTCTTTTTCTTTCTCTCCCATCCCAGAACCCCTCTGTACTGAGGTATGCCAGAGCCACCAGGCTTCAGGGAAGAGCTGTGCATGGGACAGGGCTGAGGTTCTGTGGAGCAACCATAGAACTACATGCTGCACACCATCTAGTTTCTTTGGCCCTGTGAGCTTTCCATGCACGTGTGAATGTGCAAACTACTCTGGTGCACAAGAATGCCATTTTCTAGCCCAGTGATGTGCCACAGCCCTCCACTTTCAGTTCTGAATCATGCCAAAACAGTGGGAGGAAAGGGAAAAAGATTTTGAGGAACTAAATACTTTCAACGCACATTTTAGCCCCATCACAGCTTTTTCCACTGTGTGTCTGTTTCAAAATTGTGTTTCTCTTCTCCTTCCCAGCTCCAGTTTTAAGTCTGGGTTAACAAGAACTTTCAAAGCCCAGCAGATATCTCCAGGTGGACAAAATATATTGAAAATTACAGATGATTCTATAGCTTCATCACCCTTGGTGCATTTCTGCTGAACAGGAGTTCTCAGCTTCAAAATGGATCTGTTGGAGGGAGCCCAGAGGTTGACTATGAGGATGATCAGAGGGCTGGAGCACCTCTCCTGTGAGGAAAGACAGAGAGAATTGGGGTTGTTGAATAAGGCAAGGCTCCAGAGACAATCAGAGCATTCCTTCAGCAGCTAAAGGGGGCCTACAAGAAATATAGGGAAAAACTTTATAGCAGAGCCTTTTGTGATAGAACAAGAATAGTTTTAAAGTGAAGGAGGGTTGATTTAGATTATTTATAAGAAGGAAGTTTTTTACAGTAAAGGTGGTAGATGCCCCATCTCTGGAGACATTGGAGGTGATGTTGGATGGGGCATTAAGGTCCCCTGCAACTAAAACTATTCTATGGCTACAACAGCCCTTTTGAGGTTTCTTTCCTTTCTGTCTCCCAGCTGAGAGCTCCCAGTCATGTCCTGCTGAGTAGGGGAATGGTTTCCCACCAAGCTAATAGTTTGATAAACTCTGTAATTAGTAGAAGAAATCTTTTTGATCCTAGACATTCTTCTCCTATCTTTCAGTTCCTTCCTTTTTTCCACATCCCTCACACAACCCTTGGGAGAAATCTCTCTCTCTTAAGGATACTAATGGAAATGCAAGGCTATTTTTTTCTCTCTTCTTCTTCCTCAAAACCTGCTCATCTGGGCCCTTATCCATCACTGAATTAAGCACTTGTTTGGCCTCAGTTCTTTGAGAACAGCAACTCACAAGCTTTGAAATCAGTATGTACGTAAGCCTTTGTTGGCTCTAAGACTTTAATGTGTTACTCTCCCCCCGTGCATTTAATTCCTGCAAAAATTGGCAGCCACAGGGGTCAACTAATTCAGTCATACTGTGCATTTCCTGTAGCTCTTGACTGGAAAGGAAATTATAACTCATATTCATGACAAATGAAGCCTGGAAGATGAGCTTCTGTAGGAACCACTTCTGTGCCAGGCATTTTTTACAAGGTTTCAGTCTTTTCTCTATTTGAACCAAGCACATCTTTCTCTGCAATTGTCTGCTGATAGTTTCAGTTGCTTTTGGAGTGGCTGTCAAGGGGAAAATGGTCATGGGGTAAGCAGAGGAGAGAGCTGTGTGGTATGAAATGGCAAACTTCAGACCCAGAAATATTATTGATTGGTTCTGTGGTTAACAACACAGCCTCCAAGAGAGCATTTGGCTCCTCTTTGCCCACAAGCAGCACTTTTAAAAATTGTATTAACTCCAGTATGACTACAAAGGCTTTTGCCTTCAGATTAGACTAAGTGCCAGCTGAAAAGATATTTACAAAATGTGCAAAATGACACCATTGCATTGGTGTGAAATCTCTGTTTTACAGACAGTTAAAACAGAGATTTGCAAAATCACCAAAGGAGGATAATTCAGAATAAACTCGTTACCATTTCACATTAAAAAGGCAGAACAAAGTAATGACTGGCATTTCCAAGGAGCTGGTTCCAAGCACTCCAGAGACATCTCTCCTCACAAACCGCAGTGCCTTTTGCCAAAAATTTTAATAGTTTCAAAAGGAAATAGGCAAATTTGTAAGGAGTAAGTTCATCAACAGCTATCAGCCCTAATAAACTGGCAGTGACTTTGAAGATGGATGCCTTAAATCCAAGAGAAAATTAGTCATGATTGGAATGGGCTGTTTTAGGATGGTTTCATGGGAGTTTTCACCAAGTTCCTGCTACTGACAGCTTCAGGACACAAATATTCAACCTGTAAAAAGCCTTTGTTCTGACTTAGCATAGCATTGGTTGTGTATAAAAGTCAGACCATCTGAAGTATATCATCATGATAATGGCATGCACCAGATCCTTTTACCCAGCCATGAAAAACCTGAGAATATGCCAAAACCCCAGCAATTGTTCCCCACAGGCTGTTCCCCTGTTCAGGCTGGTTCATCTGTCCCATCTCCTGTATGCACTGGGAATTATGGCCCAAAGATCACCTGTAAACAGATTTTGTTTCGAGATAGCTGTGATGTACTAAATGAGTTTAATATTAATTGTCTCCTTTTTCTGAGACACTCACCCTGTGTTCCAACTGCTCAGAGTGAAATTCCACCAGAAGATGCAACCTTTCCCTTTGCATGTATTAAAACAGTCTTGTGAGTCTTCTTTTAGTCTGTTAAAATAAAATATTTCACAAAAGTTCCAAACAAAGTTCTGCTTTCCCTTTTGTTCTATTTGACTTCTTGGGAGAGAAGGAAAATAGTATTTCCTCTCTGCCATCTTTCTTCCCCTCTCCTCCAAGTTTTTCTAACATAGAGTTATGATTCACAGCAGCAGAATACCACTGCTGGCAATCTTGTTTCAAGCAGTCTTGTATTTGTTGGACTCACACTAGCTCAGAACACCAGGGTACATTGTCCCCTTCAGGTTTGGAGTGTATCTGGTAGGCAGAGACTGGGTATTTTGCAGGGATCCTCATTAAGGAGGAGGAATTCGTACTCAGATATTCTCAGAACATTCTGGGTTTGCACTTGAAATATTCTCACCCTGTCATTCAAGCAGTGATGAGTGGAGACAGACTGTACCCAAGCTCAGGTGCCCCACGTCAGGGCACAGGACATTTTGCTCCCTTTAATGTGTCTTTGTGAATGTCTCTCAGTTGGCAAAACAATCACACCTCCAGCTACTGTGGCTCAACGAACACAAAACTTTGCGTAAGCCACGTAATTATACATGTCTTCAGAAAATCCTGTTGGCTTATTCAAACACGGAGAGACATCCAGTCACCTTCTGCAAATACCTTCTTGTGACAGAAGTGGTTTCTAGTGATTACTGAAAGGAAGTTAAATAACCACGACATTCCCCGGGTTCATGGTGTCCCTGGGTGTTTTTTTTCATTCCTGCTGCTTGTCATGATTTCTGTGAGCTTTGCCCACCAAAAGTGCATGGAAATGCCATCAACTAAACCTGGGGTGACTCTCACACAATAGCCAGGTGAAAAGAAGTGGAAAAATCTTTCTACAAAGGAAATATTTCTTCAGGTGAACAGGCAAATTCACAAACACCTGCATGTGTGCACACATCAGATCATTTCTCACTCCACCTTTTTTTCCTTCAAGGCTCTGAAGGGAGCTTGTGCAAATAAAAATTCTGAAATCCCAGGAAATCCCAAATATTTATTTTCTCCTTATTGCCCCTCCAGATGGTTGTCCAATCACCTATATAAATGCAAAACCTATAACAGAAAATGTGGCAGATGGCTGCCATATTTCAGGTTCCTCAGCCACAACACTCCTAACCAAGGCTGTTCAGGGCCACCCTTAGAAGTGGTAAGTATTCTACTTATTAAGAAGTATTCAAGAATTTTCAGTCTTGGAAAAGAGAAGAAACTGAAGCTGCCCCCTCCTATTTTATGTATGTATGTATGTATGTATGTATGTATGTATGTATGTATGCATGAATTTATTTATTTATTTATTTATTCAGAATGTAGTTGCTCCTTTTGGACAGAAATTTCTGAAGTTTTTCCATCTTCTTTCTTATTACCAGCCCCATGTTCATGTTTCATATATAGCTGTACCAATCTCTAAGGCTGAAATAGTGAGTAAGAAACCCAGTGCAGGTTAAATGCTAGGGAAAAGGTACTTTGAACCTGTCTGAAAAGTTTTCAACAGAAAACCTGTCACTTTAATGCTTTTGAACATGAGTCATGCAGTCTTTGATGCATGTCAATTTTTGTCAGAGAACTGAAATGATGCAAAGAGCAACACAGGTATTCTTCTTTTTCAAAATTTATTTTTACATATCTTCCTTTGATGCATCTTGATCACTCTATTTTGTTTTGGAATGCCATAATATGAGGTAAACAGTCTTTCAGTTTTGACAAAAAAAGTGCATTTTGATAATTAAAAAACCAAGGCACAATTGAGTTTGAATGTAGATGCTTCCATAAAACAGCAAGATTAAAAATTCATATTAAAATTTCCCATGTGATAAAAATGATATTTTCTGTCATGCTGTTAGATACTCTTTTCCCTGTCAATCTTTCCCACCCATTTTAGATATATTCTGGGTTAGAAATTCTGCTTTTCATTTTCACATTCCCTTTTTTTTTTCTCGTTCCCTTTCCTCCTTATAGCAACATGTACATGGTTGGAGGACAAGTCCCCAGTAAAAAGACGGTTCAGATTATCTGTCTGAGCTGTGATGACGTTTGCCTTTCTCAGGAAATTTTCTGGATGTTCATTCTCCACAAGCCAGTTCTGGGTTCAACCAGCAGCATCCAGGTTGCTGAAAAATCTTCTCTTTATTGTTGCTCAGTGGGATCACTGTGGACATCTCCCTCACCTCTTACTTCCTTATTTTCACCATTTCCTTCTTTCCTTGCAGAATCGAGAGGAGTCAAGTTGAGATGCAAAAGAAAAGTCCTAGGAAAAGGGTACCTGAAGCTTGTTTCATTACTCATGGTCATGATTTTCTGAGGGATTAGGCAGAGAACATCTTGGATGGATATCACCATATCCAAAGGATAGTGAAGGACTGCTCGGGAGCAGGGGTGACATGCATTTCCCAGAACCCAAAACCATGCATGAGGATGGTGAAGAGAAAAGAGGCAACACAGGCAGGATGAGCCAGAGTCCACTTCTCCATGGACTGTTGCTTCACTGCCATGCTGGTAACCTAGAATCTCTCCAATATTTGATCTTCGGATCCCTCACATGAGATCTGAACACTGAAACTGTTTGATCAGGAGAAAATATTTTTTTAAGTCCACATGAGGAGCTGCTCTGAGATCAGGAATGCCAGCAACAGCAACTGTACCAGGCAGAACCCTAAAGCAAGTGCTTCTCTGTTTGATTTATGGACCCCAGGCAAGCCAGAGGGAAGTCAGAAGCATGGATTTGTCACCACTAGCTACTCCCCATGGGTGTCCCTGAGGGCAGAGCAGGATACACATGAGGTGACACAAAGCCCTTGTACGAAGGGCAAGTTCTCCTGAGTACATTTGTGATGACTTTCTATTGCCCCAGGCAGAATTTTAAGATCAAGAGGCCAAAGTTTACATCTCCCCTCCACAAACTGAGGACTGCAAACAGTCAGCAGCACAAATAACACCAAGGGAACAACCAGCTGAATAACAAGCGGATTAGTCTCCTGACCTCACTTGGAAATAAGCAGCCAAAAAGCACAAAGTGGGCAAGGATTTTCTTTATTTTGCCCTACCTCCAAGCAGCAATGCTTGTTCTGTGTGGAGTCCAAGAACAGGAAGACAAGCTGGCAGCCCCTTGTCCTGGCTGGCACCCAAAATCAGATTCATTCCATGCCATCCATCCACAAAAAGTCGAATGAATGGGGGACAGGTTTCTTCTGCAACTCACTCCTCTTTTTGCATCAACACGTGCATGACACACATTTATCCTGTAAGAATGACTCATACCAGGGATTTCCCACTGATGTGACTGTTCCTGGACATGGGTACAGGATAATGGGTGCCAACAGCAAGGGCATGGACACTGCCACCTGTCTTGTCCTGGTTCTTGTCCTGGTTTCTGTGGTCTCAGAAATATATAACATGATGACAATCAGTTGTTTCATTAGCAGGTCTGAGGCAAGTGCTGTCTGAAGGCCAGATTTTGCCCACAAAGCAGACAGGAAAGGTGGCACATGTCCCTGTTCAGCCACATCACAACCTACAGAGGAGATGTGACTTCCACCTTGTCACCACTTCACTGGGGTGACAGGCTAAGTCTTTAAAGTCTGTCACAGAGAGGCACAAGCACAAGTACATGTAACTGGAACTTTGAAGGACAACAAGGCCAGAAAAAAATTTTTTTGAATTATTAAGGGTTATTTAAATATTATAATTATGCCTCCTTAAATATGATAATAAACTTAATTGGGTGCATACCACCACGTATATGACTATATTCCTCAACTCTCCTGGATCATGTCATATGTAAGAAGGAGGAGGGGGAATAAATTGGATTATGTATAAGGAGCGTAGGAATTTTACCTAGTTTGGAGGAAAACCCAAACAATCAAAAAGTCGACACGCTACTCTTCTCCCTCCCAAGTGAGAACATCTTCTTCTTAAGCTTCTGGGTATGCTTGTTATTATGACATATTATTACATAATATGATTTTTATTTTTAGAGCTCTGTCACAGCTAGCTAATTTACTAATGACAATTCTGAATCTCTTTCTTCAATGGATAGCATCATTTGTGCATCTGCCATCACACAGGCTCTTGTTGAATATATGTTAACCAGACTTATAGTGATAAACTTATTATCAGAAATTAATCCCAACAGCAACCAATCCTCTGGTCTCTGAGGACCAGCTGTAAAGCAAAGGAGTTGATTTTCTGCAAAATTTCTACACCTTTAATGTAGCTGTCTTATGACCCAGGTGAAGGGAGGGACACAGTGAGAGCAGTTCCATATTCTGACTGATGATACATGGTTCTCACAGCTCCAAAGAAAAGCTTATGGATCATTAGCCACTCAGTCAGGCACTCACATTTTTGCCCTAGACATCATGTTTCCAACACACCAGGACAAAATATGACGTGCTCAAGGCTGGAAGGCAACCCAGTGCCACAGCTTAGATTTTGTTCCCAGTGAGTGGTCAGGGAGCCCAGTTCCTACAAGATACTCATTTCCCCCATCAGTGCTGGCATCTGCCACTGCCTCTGAAAAAATAAAAGGCCTTGCCCTTCACAGTGAAAAAGGCCCATCTACAGACATGCCCTGTTTGTCACCAGGGCTTTTTTGAATAGAATCCTCAAACATAAACCAGGATGTGTGTTTGGTGTGCTGCAAGTTTTGGCAATCTCTTAGCTTTCCCTAGTGGGCTCAGCACTTGTACATCTGTGCCCTGAGCTGATCTTTGGCAGTGTCTGCTCCTAAAAGCATTTCCTGAGCTGTGTCTTGCCTCGTATCTTCACCCCTCTGTGCCCAGAACCCCCACTGGAACTGCTCTACCTGTCTGGAGAATTGTCACCTGTGTCACTGTCACCAAACCCCAATGACTGCTTGATGGAATGTGTTTGGCAGGGGAATTTGTTAAATCTTCTATCTATCTGAATGCACTGAGAGAGAGTCTCTCCAGCTGAGTTGTGTCTAGCAGGGAAGCAAGGGCTCTCTTGAGCATGTGAAATTTATGATTCAGAATCATGTCCTTCCTGGAAGGGGAGCAGCTTGTCACAGTTTGAAAGCAAGCTGACAGGGTCTGTCCAGGCCTACAGCTGTAGCAGCTGAAGTGGAGCCACCTCCCACGATGCTGAGCTAAATGGATTTATTTCAGCATCCTCTCACTCCACTCATATCCCTACCTCTTGCCCTGAAGAAGTCACCTGCCTAGCTTTTTGCTGCATTCTGCAGGATCTTTCTTATACAACTTCTGGATTTTTTCAGCCTCTACAGGAAAGGTTTCTTACTTTTCCCTCATTACAGTGCTGCCTTCATGACGCTGCCTAAAAACCTCTCAAAAACCAGTCAGAAAATACTCACTTCTCTTGCTCTCTGGAGAGGCACTCAGCTGAAAAGTGGTGTTACCTAAGTGTGCTTACCTCAAAATGCCACCTGTTCAGCTGCAGAGGATGGTGACACTCACAAGAGCTTGCCCAAACACTTGAATTCTGGCAGCTAGAAGTCCAGAGAACTGACATCTCACCCAGTGAAGGAAGATGTCAAGCAGCTGTGACAAAAAGGAAAACCCAAGGCTCAGAATAACTCTGCTGAAACAAGAAGAAAATGGGGGAGCAGGGAAATGTTGGATTCAATTCTGCACTTTTCAAACCGAGTGGGAGATTTCGGCTCCAGCCTTGCTTCTCAGGCAGCATGGATGCTGCTGGCTCAAGCCACAAAATTAATAAAATTGAAAGTACCCTCTAGACAAGATAACACAGACTGTGTAGAGATGATGCTGCACAGTTTGGTTACAGCCAGATAGGACAGCCAGAGACTGTGCCCAGACTGTCTTGCACAGTGTTTTAACCACAACACAACCTTCCTCTCTGATTTAAACCACTTGCTTGTTCCTTTCAGCACCCTGACAAAGCTGGAAATCTATAGCAGTGCATACACTGTGTAGTGATTTTAATACAAAAATCTGTATGTAGATATGATTGAGATGTTTCCAACCAATAAAGATAATATGAAAAGATAAAAGCAAAAAGCAAAGAAAGTTCAACCTGAAAGTGTATGTTTGAATTGGACTGTTTGGACAGTCCTAGTCTGACTTGGAGGGAGCAGGGCAAAGCCCTTCTCACTGCTTATCTGCAGAGCTATTCTTGGCTTCTCCATCTCAGGTTTTAGTTTAAATATCTGCAATTATTTACCTATAGCATGTACCAATTTTTTTTCCTCTTGTTGAACAATGACTAATTGCCTCATGTGAAGGCAAATATTTAAGTATGTGTGCAGGAAAGCTTTTCCCTCCCAGACAGATAGCAAGCAGCACTGTAAAAAGCTGGTGTTCATACGTGGGGTTTCACTTGTTTTGTTTAATTTCTAAGCTCTGTGAGGTTTAAAAAGCACCAGAGTTCTCATGTCAAGGATTTAAAGCACATACTGACAGCCTGAGGTGGCCTTTTCAACACAAAATGAAGGCAAACTTCCCTGTGGGCATGCGGTTCATACAAAGCCTCAAAGGAGAAATTGAAATAAGAATAGATTTATGTAAAAAGCAAAAACAGGAACTGCTAATCAGTCAAATTTCACAAGTTTCTTCAGCACAGAGAAAACATAAGACATTTTCAACACTTGCTGTTTAAATAAGCTGCTCAAAATTACCGTATCAAGTTATTTTAAAAGATATACTTTTTTTTTAAAGGGTGAAGCTTTCCAAGATACCATGCCTTACACTTTAGTCTTTTGTCAAACCAGTCACAGTACCTTTTCTCAGCAATACTGCCTGGGGTTTTGGGAAAAAAGCCTAAGACAAAAGCTCAGGATGAAAATATTGATTCTACTTAGTACTGTAAAAATTTAGGCATTTGCTTAATCATAAATGAAGAAAAATCTCCCCACTATTTGTCAGCAATTCACTAAAATGTAGGTTGTGTCTCAGAGTTTTTTGCATCATAGGCAATAGCATAAAGTCTCTTCTGTGAACAAGAATTGTATCCATGCAATACAGGTGCAGACAGAAAATATGTGTAAACCAAATGGCAACCTGGAAAATGCTATCTTTAAATAATAGAAATATAATTACAGGGAAAAAAGAAAAGTGATCTCACACTTAAATTGGCATGTGCAAAAGCACATAATGTTCAGGTGGCAGTTTATTGAGATAATTGGTCATCCAGACACCATTCCACCTCTTCCAGATGTTTGTTGCCTTTTGTTTTCATTTTGCATTGTATTGTCTGAGATAAGTGACATCAGGATGGTAATATAAACCTGCAGAATAGCCATGCCCTGCCGTTGGCTGTAAGCAATGCCAAAAAAAACCCACACCCCCCCCCAAAAAAGGAAAAAAGGAAAACACAAAAAAAGTCCACCAAAACAAAACAAACAAAAAAAACCCCACAACAAAGACCCTAGTTTCAGCTACAGATTCAATACGTGTCAGCACATGGAGTTTTCATTTGAAATTTTTTTTTTTTTTTTTTTTTTTTTTTTTTTTTTTTTTTTTTTTACTTAAAACATCTGGGTCGGCAAGGGAAAAAAATAGTTATTGCCTTTTACATGTAGCACAGGACTAGGTTTTTCCAAACTGTACATGAGCTTTTAACAGTCAGGACCTTGATCACATGACTAAATATTTGGCCCAAAGGTTGATGTAGTTTCCTTTAAGAACTTTCCAGTGCTGTTACTACAGAGACCTGAGCCTCAAAGATAAAATACAAAGGTTTAAATGCTTGCTAGCTTGGAAAAGTTCCTCCTCACCCACTTTTATATCTCCAGGAATCTGGACAATACACATGTACAAGATGATTTGCACTTCTTCCACTAATGTTGGAAATTATTGCTGCAATCACAGACATCTGAAATTATTTTTGCAAACAGGAGACCACAAACATAAATTGGCCTGCCCTTGTTGGCTCAGCACTGAAGGATCCTACCAAGATATATTTGTTGCAGCAGAACACAAGGCATGGTGCTCTGCAAAACATCCAGTGCTCAAGGGAACACATCACTTGCAGCTGCCTGTTCCCAGTGTGGGGTGATATAAACTTTAGCAGCACATTCACAGGTCAGGGCCCTTCTTACAGATTTATGGGAAAAAGCATAGCTGAGATAATCTAATCCCAAGGCAACCCCCAAAAAGATATAAACGAAAGATACTCTTTAACATGAAAAATCACTGTCTGCTTTTCACTACAGGTGGTCACAGCCCTGTCTCTGACATTCCCAACAACAGATATCTTATCCCTCAGGGCTTATCCTTCAGGGAGACCCCAAAATGGTTTGTCCAGGTGAGTTTCTTGTTCAGTCTTCATGGGGCACCATGGTGCTCTTCATTCTTGCAGTATGAATTCACCATGATGTTATTTGAGCGCATCACAGAAAGCGTCTCCTAACACAGCTCAATCTCTGTCAAATCCAGGTGTAAAATTATTCTTGCAGGAGGTTGTGGTCTTATACTTCCCTCCCGTTGAAGATAATGGCAATTTTGTTGCTGACTTCTGTAGATAACTGCCCAAAATAAACAAAATCCAAGGATTTGGGAAATAAAAACTACTCAGCAAAAACAACAGAATTCAAGCTTGCCCAGCCTGAATAATATATAATAATATATTATACATTATGCATTATATTTTATATATTATATAGTATTATATATTATATATTATATATTATATATTATATATTATATATTATATATTATATATTATATATTATATATTATATATATTATATATATTATATATATACCTGAATATGGTATAATCTTTATACCATATTCACCACCACTGCATGAGTGCCCACTCCAACACTGCTGTGTTTTGGTCACAATAAGACACTGATGCACGCAGCATCAGCTTTTTCAGGAAGTCAGGACCACAGTAGGAGCCTGGAGAAAGGTTTTCATTGCTCCTCCAGTGCTGACCCTTCTCTTTGCAAATACAGGCCACACCCAATAAGACCCAGATCACAGTCTGTGCTCAACAGTAATCTAGAAAAACAGCTTGAAAAGTCTGGAGGAGTGTTGAGCTGGAAAACGGCTGCCATGTAGCATTCAGGACCCAAAGGAATTTGCCTGAAAATAAGCTACAGCAGCAGCTGAAGCCCTTGCCAAATATGAATGCATCCTGTCTTTCCCCTCCACCTTTATCCAGGTAAGATTGCCCTGGTGGTCCCTTCTCCATTCACATTTGGCTCTGGAGATTTTCTTTACTCCTGAAAGCCTTAATGATCTTCTGTTCGCAGGCAACACCACAAATGCAACAAGTCTCTTCCCTCTCCCCAGCCTCTCTCAGGAAGCTCATGGAATACGTGTCATCTGCAAAGTCCCTGGTTGGAAAACTTCAACCAAATATAGAAAGTCTGGACAAGAACAGGATTTTGGTTTTGTTTTTTTTTTCCTTCTTCTACTGCCTGGTTTTAAGTTTGTCTGCAGCTGCTGGAGATACAGGGAGCCTTGAAAGAGTGACCCCTTTTATTTTTTGACTAGATTGCAAGCAAGGCACACCACAAAGCCATTTTTTATTGTTTCACAAAAAGCATGTGGCAAACCTTAGAAAAGCTACTTCGTCATCCTGTTAGTGACCACTGTCTTCTGGAGATTTTTCCCCTCTTCTCTCTTTATCGTAATCCTCACAGAGATTTTTCTGCCACTTCCCAGAGCAGAGTCACACTCTCATCAGCTACATGTTTAAGAAATGTTCCCTGCTGTTTCTGAAGTATGTGTTTTCACAGAGCAGTGTCTCCCAGAGGTGAGATTTAAAACCCACTTTTACAGGAAAATTGCAGTTTAACCATGGAAACAACTGAGAGCTGATACAGCTATCCCTAGGAACAATTACTTTTATGGATGCATTAAAATTTCAGCTGTAGAACTGGACAGCTAATCGGAAAAAAAAAAAAAAAAAAAAAAAAGAGGAAAGAAACCCCCTGGATTTCATGGACAATTAAAAACAATTCAAAAACCCCAAGCTGTTGCTTTTTTGGCAGGAAGTGAGTGGCATCCATGCTATTGACCAGCTTCAGATCTAAATTGTGGCAGAATTTCTCCACTATAATATAATGATTGAATGTCACTCACAGCCTTTGGCTTTAAGCAGACCACTTGCCCAATTTCTGCTCATTTCACTTCCTGCTAATCCTTGTTATTCCCTGTAGAAGAAGAGAATACAGGTGACCTTGTCCCTAGTGAGTAACAGCTGTGTGTGTTAATAACCCAATACAGCCTCACCCCTGACAGTCACAGCTATATCCAATAAAGATAAGTGTGATAAAAGGGAGTGGGTTAGCTGGGGGGAGATCATTATCACAGAGGAGAACCTTGAGAATCATGAGAAAAAAAAGGATCCTGGGAAGAGATTCACTGCCGTGAAGGTCTGTCTGGGTCTGCAATTAGAGCCTGTTGCTGGAAACTACAGTCATAGTCTAGCTAGGTAAAAGCCTGCATTCAGAGTCTGCAAACTAATAGAAGCAGTCATAGTTTAGCAGGAAATGCCTGGCAGTCAGAAGCTGCAAGGGAAACCTACAGTAGGAGCTTGCTGTAGCCAGAGTCAGTGAATAGGTGGAGTCAGGATGGCTAAGCTGTAAAGAGGAATAAACCAGGACCCTTTTCATGCTGTAATGAATAAGAAGTCTGTGTCTTGGCTCATTTCTACCCTCTAACAAGAGGGCTGTTGCAACAATTCCCCACCTAGCCAGTTGCAAACTGAGGGAAACACTGTTTTTATATCAGTGACTGTTTTTTTCCTTGGCATGGCAGAGTTATGTCCTTTCCATCTTCTGTTCAGCTCCCTATCCCTTGGAAATAACCCATTTAACAACAGAACACATCAAAGAGCCTTCAAACCTTTCTGTAAGGCATCAGATGACAAAAATACCCACCTAGATGGGGCAGGTTCAGTATAAACCCAAGCAGGGACACCTTTTGTGGGACAGATGCCTGCTCCTGGAACTCGGGGTTCCCGTAGATGAATATGAGCCAAGTGGAGCTTATTTAGCTCAAAAGCAGAGTTCTGCCTTGGAAATGCACTACACAAGGCAAGATGAAGTGCCATGAAGAGTTTGCAAAAGTTTGGGGGACTCGGTGCTTGGTTTCTGACTAGGAAGTCTACTCAGGATGTAAGAATAGTCTTGTCAACACCCATCTACCTCTACCACAAAGTTTTGTTTTCAAAGCAAGGAGTTTGTTCTGTAGCTATTCTTTAGTGGCACTCTGACCCAAAGGAGAAAGGTCTGTGTCATGGGGTTTTGCCTCATCAGGATGAACACATTTCATCCGTTGTCTTTTTTAAAAGGTGGCTCTATACAACAGTAGAGGAAAGTTCAGTAAAATCATGATCATTTGTGGGTATAACTCCAGTCAGTCTCCATGAACAGAGCCTGAGCTGAAAAGGAAGCTTAAACAGCGCACTTAGAAAAGGGCTGAGAGCATACTTTAATTTTTTTTTTTTTTTTTTTTTTTTAATATCAGGAGTTTCAACA